>JBBPMG010000037.1:0-96448 GCA_038090195.1 Boletellus deceptivus
CCACATCGAGCGGGTTGAGCGCGCTCGCTTCGACCTTGACGAGGACCTCGCCGGGGCCGGGCTCGGGGATCGCGCTCGTGCCCAGCGTGAACTCGCCACCGACTTTGGAGAGCCAGAGCGCTTTCTGGGTGGTGACCATCGCCGTCTCTTGCGTCGCTCGCTCGGACAACGGGGGGCCGATACTGGCGTTCGCCCCTGGCGCTGATACCTATATGGCCAATCACCGCGCTACGAGAGGCCGCTCTGTCTGCGTGCGTACGCCATCGTCCGTTGTTCGTACCGATTTCGTGCCTGTCGCGGTCTGTTCTATTTCCAGGGGAGCTTTCCGTCGACGCATCGATCTCCCCGTGTCCGTTTCGCCTCGGCTCTCCTCTCGTCCGCCGTTGGTCTGTCTGCGCACGTTCTGCGCTTGCGCAAGTTCTTGTTCCTGCTGCCTCCTGCTGTTCTTTCAAGTTGTGAGTTCTGTACGTGTTATATGAGCATCGTGTCTACTGCTGTTGTCAGTTACTTTACTCTTGTCTGTTGTCTTGCAAGTCCCTCTGCCAGTCAATCTTGTCTGGCCCATTGTCCTTCGCTAGATGAAACCTATAGGCTACCAAAGAGACATAGCTTACAAGTTTTACTGAATGCATTAAACACAACCTGGTATTGGATCAGGCTCAATCACTTCTCCATTGATTCAGCCTTCAAACTATGGTATATTCCACTTTTGGGTACTTATGTAATTTATTCTGGTAGCTCAGATACAGTACCTTGGAGTACTCATGAAAGCTGGCACCAACAAGGGTCAGGCTCCACTTCTATGTTCACTGGATTCTCAACATATGCAAGGACAGCCAACCTAACCAATAATGCATTCTTGTGTGTCATAGGGTATAGTGGCTTTCAGTTGGCTGTTGAGTTTGTGGATCAAGGAATCCTATAGAAGCAGCTTGCCTGCTTTGACATTTCTATAGATTCAGAAGGTCTAGATAATGAAGGACATGATCTTGAGTACAAATTCAAACAATTCCCAAGAGACATGCCAAAGGAACTGTAGGTAAAGGGACAGATCCATGTTGGCAAGTTCAGGAAGAATGGCAGTCTGTGATGGACAAGGTCTGCTGTCTAGATGGTTTCTGTCGCCTCCCATTTCAAGGACCTCTGCTGAACTTAGACCTGTCATCAGTCGTGAACGCAAGCCGATAGGCTTGCGACATTCTCATCGTCCTTTGCGCTGGCCCACCTGTTCACGTGCCCCTTGCTTGCTTGCTCACCGACGTCTGCCAACTCTGACCGATCATCCGAACTCACCCAGGACTCGCATACATACGGGGACGACAGGGCACCATGGCGGAAGCAAATACTGCGCGAGTCTGTGGTCCTCCGTGGCCGAACCGATTGTCGACGCGCTCCAAGACGACCTTCAGATACCTGTCGGCGGGTATATTTGGCAGTGGCCAGCGTCCAAGGTAACGCTTTTCCCGTTCGGCGCCCCAGGCCCGCATCGAACAGTGGGGAAGGACCTCGAGGACGACGACAATGACTCTTCCTATGCGCCCACCCTCTCTCTCTCTGCCCTCGTCCGTGCGGGTGATCGGGTTCGCTCTCAGAAGGGGGGGGCTCTCTCTTCTGCTGCCGATACCCTCGTGGTGGTGCTGGTGCCAGAGGAGGGTGTCGCTGGGGTGGACCGTGCCGGTATTGTTTACTGATCATCTGCACCTTTCTTTCGGTGTCGGCGTCCTGTTGTGCGATGAACAAACGTTGACACACGGCTTTTTTTTTCTCTCGCTTCCGTACCGTGGTACTGCTGTGTTTGATGTCGTACAGTGTCCCAATATGTTGCTGGAATGTCCGCCAGTCTGAGTGGAGGTTAGATTGCAATCCTGTACCATCAGCCCGTACAATGTCTAGTGACCATCTAAATGAATACAAGACGGGTTCGCAGAAGTGTACCACCAGAGTACGCGTTGCGCACCGTGAGCACTCAATAGTCTGGAGTGTCCGGAGGGCGAACGACAAGCTTCGTTGCGCTAACGCCGTCGGTCGCCAACCTCTTCAATCCAGGTACGATGCCCTTCAAGCCTTCTGGCAGCACCTCGACCCTGTTCGGCTGTGCATCGAGCGCGCTCAGCATCCGATCCGCCGTCGACGTCCAGTGTACAAGCAAGAGGGGTACCCACCTTGATCGCCCCCTCCCCAAGCCATTTCGTGAGCGCGATCGAAAACTTGGCACCGAGCGCGCGATTCTGTGGCGCGTGTAGGTTCCCGACGACCATGCGAACCACCCTGTCTCCTTCGCCGCCACTGACCTGTGGTCCGGTGACGACGACGAGGGTGCCCCCCGGCGCTAGCAGAGAGAGAGCAGCCTGCTGCGTCTCTCTGAAAGAAACCGCGTCAAATATGTACGCGATGGGCGTGTCGGTGATCTGTGCGACTTGCTCTCCCAGCACGGTGCTGGAAAGCGTGCGGTCGAGGACGTGTGTCGCACCGAGGGAAAGGAGGAGGTCTTGGTTGTGAGGGGATGCCGTCGTGATGAGCGGCGAGAATCCGGACAGCCTTGCAAGTTGGATGGCTAAGCGGGGTCAGAAAGGTCGACAAGGAGGCTCGGATGAGGCCAACGCACCGTATTGGCCAAGGGAGGAAGCACCTCCCATGATGACGATGGGCTGGTTTGCGTACTTGCCGAGGCCGCCTGCCTCGAATGGCGGGGTGAGACCCAGTCCGAAAGGTTGTTGAGCGTAGGTAGCGACCGCAAAGGGGTTGAAACCAGTAGCAATGGAAGCAGCTTGCTCAAACGACACGTTAGGCGGGATCTACGAAGCGTCCGCGTCTGAACCAAAGAGCGTCGACACAAGTCTGGACGGCGCACCTTGACGGCCAGTGTCGCGTCCGTCAAGCAGTACTCCTGGTATGTAGTGTACTTGTTCCCAAATGACGTCTGGAAGAATCTGACGGTATGTGCGTGTCAGCATCGCGAGATGGACTTGAGTTGCAAGCGCTGACACTCTGTCGCCCTGTGACAAGTTGGCGACGCCATGACCGACCCGCTGGACGAGGCCTGCGCCGTCCTCACCAACGATAGCGGGGTATGCCCTTACCATGAAGAAACCCGATCGTTGGATTTTCCATTCGAGCGGGTTGAGAGCACTCGCCTCGAGTCTGACGAGGACCTCGCCGGGGCCAGGCTCGGGAATGTCGTGCTTGCCCAGCGTGAAGTCGGCCCCGACTCTGGGGAGCCAGAGTGCTTTCTGGGTGGGCATTGTTCGATGTCGATCCCGAGTCCGAGCACGGAGCATTATTTATACCCGTCGAGCATCTCCAGCAGCTGGGCTTGCAATGAGTCAGCCGATGATAAACCGAGCGGACAGACTCTGGACGGACGGACGCAATCTAGTCAGCATCATGTCATCGCGGCCTCTGGGACCCTTGACTCCGAGCGCAACCAAATCATACACCAGAACATGTCGATCTAGCACACAAGACGGACGATCCACATCCCCGCACCGACACCGCTTCTCCAATCCGCCAGCTCCAATCCCGTTCAGACCTCTGGGCAACGCTCCAGGCTGCAGATCGGAGGCATGCATGTTAACACGAAAAAAAGACGTCTCCGGTGACAACGGCGCACGAACCTTGATCTGACCCTCCGCAAGGCTCGTCGTCAGCGCAACCTCCTACTTGGCCCCGAGTCTACCGCCTGCAGGGGTGCGGAGGGACCCTCTCCGGGCTGGCCCGATCCTCTCTGAGCAGTATCTTGCTGACGACCGCGAGGGCCCTACTCGGCACCAACACGTCGTACGCCGTCCGCTGCATGGAATCCGTGCATCACGAGAGTACCCTTCGAGCGCAGCCGAACAACATTCTCGATCGATGGCGTACGTTGCGCCCAAGTCAAGGGGCCCACCACAGCTGTCGTAATGGTCAGCTAAAGGCCAACAGCTTGGCCGGTCGGACCGCCACATGCCAGGAGACTCATCTCGGCACGAAGATCAGTCAACGGGTAATCGATAGTACCGCATCGGCCAAGGGAGTATGCGTCCCGTGCCTCTCATATGGGTTAGCCCTGGGGCCACCCCCAAGAATAATCGCAACACACTCACACTCCGCTGCCTGCGGGCCGGATCTAGGACTCCGCTCCCGACCTTTCGGGCGGCACCAGGTCCGGTCTGCCCGAGATTGGGGGGTACTGTTCCCCCATCGAAAAACCATCTCTCCAGGCCAAGTAGCCCATGGAATCCACACATCTTGAAGGACTTCATCCCGTCTTGGGAAGTACTGTTGGAGTGGCGCGTGCCACCGAGACACCTTATGCTCGTCGATCGCCATAGCATCAAACACGATCAATCAGGTCCCCTTGAGTGACAGAAGCTAAAAACTACCCGACGGTGTTAAGCTAATAATGCACCTCGGAGGAACGTATATGACACAAAAGCCCCACGTACTATCGCCTGTCTGCATGGATCTAGATGTCGGCAGTTCGGGAATCGCCCCTCACCGCAGTCTGAGAGTCCAGCTTAAACATCAATTGCTTTTACGGGTCGCGTTGACACGAACATTGATCAAAGACACATGGTTTGCCTGAGCCAACTCCAGATCTCCACCATATCCTCTGTCTTGCCGTCGTCACACCCCATCACCTCCCTGTCGTCCACGAATGCATAGCGCTTGCCAATCAGGCGTTCGCTGAGCCTGTCCAACCATAAACGGGTGCTCAAGGGTACCAGAGCATCTTGGGAAAAGGAAAACGAGCACGAGAGTATGTTCCCATGCTTAGAATGAATCCTGCACGTCTATATAAACAGAGGGTACCGTTGAGGCTCGAAAGCACGCGTGCAACGACGCGATACGAAAGTCCTCACCAACTGACCCCATTGGAACGTTTTGTCGATCACATATTCAAATTCGGGGGTCTGCCCATAGGCCCAATCCCAGCTCTGAACGAACACGCATGAACAAGCGACTCGTAAACGAAATAGCCAGCCTACACGCAATTCGGACATTCCAGATTTAAAGTACCCGTCTTCGAGATATTCCGACGTCTCGTGGACAAACAACGGCTATAACGAATACAGGTCAGTACCGACTCACGATGCGAGCGACCCAGATTCAAAGCGGACTCGCTCACTTGCTCGTCAATCGTATATTCCTCCCTGAAAGACTGTATGACAGCATGGACGAATGCCTCGTGCGTTGCGGATGCACTCGACTGCACCAAATTCCGAACGGGAGAACGCACGGAGGCAACACCCTTTGTGTGCATCGTTTCCTATCGCAGCGTGTTACGACATGAATCAACGCACGCAAGTCAGCCTACCTTGTTGGTGCGCAACAAGTCGCCCAGGGTGTCCAATCGCGTCGAGATGAGCATCGTTCCGTGATGATACGCACGGTCCTTGACGATCTTGTACGCCGAGCCAGAGACGTGGCAACGCCCGGCGAGAAACGAGCATGAGCACACACGCAAACCAACGTCCGTGCAGGAGCGATCTACTCATCTTTTCTCCAGACACACAAATGTCGTTCCGCTCGTTCGCGTACGCATCCACGCCGAGCGCACGGACAGCCCGCACGACAATCCGCGCGGTGGCCGTCCGGTCGAATGTCACACGGGGGACGTGGATCGAGTAGTTGGTATTGCCCAAGTCCTGTCGTTCGAATGACGGGGTCTGTGGACGGACATGCCCACGTCGTCAGGACGCACATGGTATACTGTCCCGCCACCACTTCGTCGCCTAATCCAAGGAACGCCTCTTGTCTCCGACGCGGCGATGTTGACTTCTTTCCAGGGGTTCTGATTCCGTCCAATGACGACGCATGGCGCGTCTCTATAGAGAAGCAAAAGCGGGGCACTTGGTGGGGAGAAGCGAAAGAGCCTGGACAAGAAGGTCAACTCCCCATGCGAAGCCAAGAAACGGAGAAAGCACCAATCTTCGAGTGTGAGGTTGAAGTATGGGTCCGTCGAGTTTGAGACGTAGATCGAACCGGTCGGTCTCAGCGAGGTCGGAGGAACGGCCGCGTATGTACGCGCGTGTTGTCGAGGGCGACACGACCGCAGCACGCTGGACCGAAGAGCGAGAGGCGTGGACCACGACGGCGCACCATGGCGACTCAATGCAAACATTCGGCGCGTCATCAAAACAGATTCAAGGAGGCTAGCCCGCACAACGTGACCGAAATATCGGCAATACGCATGAGTCTCGCGTTTTCGCTCTGGACATGTATTTGATCCCCTCGCGGTACATAATTAATCTCTACGGAGGTGCTGCAACACAGAGCGGCTAGGGTGAACGTAGACGTGACGAGATGCATCTACCGCTGCAGGGTGGTATAGATGGGGTTCTCGACTTCGTGTATTTGCTTTTGGCCGGCAGGAGACCCAGGTATCGTCTTTGTGAGACCCTGCAATGGAGATCCGGTCGTTGAGTGATTGTGAGACCACCGTGAGCTTCGCAGGACGTACGAGTTTCTCAAACATGCACTTGTTTAACGCGCGCTCTGGTTTGCGGCATGCATAGTACTCCTATGTCCCGTTGGCTAACGTGGGTCGCCTACAAGGAGAGTACACACCTGGTTGTTCAACTCGAGACAGTTCCAATGCGCTTCAAACTGCTCTAGACAGTTTTCACGCATCTTGTTGATCCTGTGTGGACGCACACCAGTCAAAACACGCCCAAGGGACGAGTACTTGGTGGTGACGGGTTTAGCGAAACGACTTACAGGTCGGTAGCACACCGTGTCACTCGTCGTCCCTCCTTCAGACAGCGTTCAGGATCGCCACCCGCCTCGTTCTTGCAAAGCATAAAGTCCTCTGAAGCGCACGCCATATACCGATCACGCCAGCCGTGTATTCGTTCCCCGAGTCAACACATGGCCCACAGGTGACATGACGAGTCGTTCAGCACGTCTCCTCGAGCACGCGTCGCAACCACGGACGCACCATTGTACTCCTTGCAGTACGCCCCAATGAAAAAGGCAGCGCTCTTGAGGGGTGCGCTGGTTGTGCCCAGCTCTTGTACTTTTGGGACCGAGTCCGGGAGCGGTGTCTCATCCCTGTAGGGAGTCGAGGAAGAGGCGCTGTTGCGGAAGAGACCCATCGTAGCCAGCGAGAAAGGACCGGTCTGTGCTGGGTGGGCGGGAGATGACCGGGAGACGAGAATGGAAGGTCGTTCCCATCGCACATCCGCCAAGCGATCTCCGAGCCCACGACGGCCGTCTCGCCGCGCCATGGTGAGTGTCCGACGGGTCTGCCTGGACATGTCCTCAACGTCCCCTCCAAGCCGCCACGGGCACCCCCCAAAGCGTACCAGCTCCTCCTCAAAACGCACAGGCTCACCATCTTCCTCACAGTCCGCCCGTCCGCAACGATCGCGACGCTGAAGGAGGAGGCGTTGTCGGCACTCACATCCGCCGTTCTCTCGTCCTCATCGGATCCCGACGAAGATGATGCCATGGGGGACGAGGAGGGTGGAGACGCCCAGGTGCCCCACGTCGCGGCGACGGACGAGTTCGAGTTGTGCCGTGCAGTTAGAGACAAGGGGAAACCGAGTGCGACATCGTCTGGACCCGCACCCGTGTCATACGACATCCTCGACCCCCTGGCGCCGCTCAAAGGACTGCTCAACCAGTGGGAGACGCTCTACATTCAGTTTCGAGGCGAAGACGGTGCGCTCTCTTTCCCCTCTCTCGCTTCCAACGTGTCCTCATCCAGTCCAGGCAATCTCCTGCCCGTTGAAGTTTCCCAGCCATCCCTTCTGGACGAGGAAGAGGAGGATCCCCGTCGAGCCCCGCTCCCATCAGAGTCTCCGGTGGCAGTCAGCAAGGGGAAACGAAAAGCACCGCCAGAATAGAGCGGTCTGTCATACCCACCTGCGGCCAGAGGGGGGCAAACGTGCATCATTCAAGCAGTAAGATATAGCATGCATACTGTACATTTTCGCATATTTGGACGAACCGGAGACGCTGCAATCACCACCCCTGGCCTTTCGTCCACCGCCTGGGCTCGATGGGGAGCAGTGCCGCAGCGACGCGTCGGCCCTCTTCCGCCAACAGATTATACGTCGAACACGCGTTCTTCTAAGACGGCGTGAGCAGCTCACGACACCACGAGCAGGACCGAGAGTGTGCGCACCGTGTCCATGACATCCAGCTGGATCCCCATCTCCCGGACATACTCCCGAACGCTGCTCGGTACGAGTTCCATCCGCGCGCCGGTGCCAAAAATCAAAATCTCTGTCCCGTCGGGGTGCGACGTTGGCGACGCGGTTCTCCCAGACCAACGGGATGACCCACCGGGTTTCGGGACGACGACCTCGAACACCTCCCAATGTCCCCTCGTCCATTCGCCCCAAGAATGCGCCCCAGGGACATCCCACAGCAACACTTTTCCGTCCAGAAACACTGCCGGTCCCGTTAGCACGAGCCCGTCTGCGAGCTTGATGCCCGTGGGCCCGACGGACGAGACTTGAACGGGAGGAGGCACTTCGGAGGCGAGCATGTTCGCGAGGACCGTCGAGCGATCGGGGGCAAGCAGGGAACGTGTGGCATGGACCTCTCGTAGCGGTCGCTGGTGTCGGAATGGGTTCAGCGGTCGAGCCGCAGACAAACCGAGCGTTGGAAGGACATGAGCACCCGGACAAGCTCGGAGATGCGGGTGCGCTCGTCGTGAACTCGCACTGAGAATTGTGAACGCGTTCATTTCCAGGGCATGAAAGAGAACGAGCGTAAATGTGTGAAAGCGGAGCAGTGCAAAAGTCAAAGGATATCGCTACGGGTACGATGACAAAGAACAAGGAAAGGGCTACATCTAAAGGTATACAAAGCAAGCGGCTGAACGAAAGGAAAACAAGGTAAAAACAACAAGGTCATCTGCGGTATACATCCCTTGCGATGTCAAACTCGGATGTGGCCCATCTCTGTTCATATCCGCCACTCGTCATCGGCCGCCGTGGGGTATACGGAGAAGTAGATGACGAAGAAGACGTGGGGGTGCGAGAGCAAGGCCGCGGGGACTGCGTGTCGGTCTTACTTCGACATGCTGCTTCCGCATTCCAAGGCGCCGGTCGCTCGGGACTAGGACATTTGTCAGCAGGTATCAGGGAAGGAGTCGGTCAGAGACTTGCATTAAAGGTTGTCTTGCTCCATAGGTCATGGTGGGGTCAGATACATGTGACGATACAGCCGAACTGGAAGTGACGGTCAGAAGAAATGGGACTGGCCATCAAGTGACGAAAGATTCACCTGTAAAGGGAGGCGGCCGATCCCTGCGGCCTGGTAAATGTGGTCCGGGAGTGTTGCTGCCAGTCAGAGTATGCGACGGAAGGATCAAACGACAGGCGCATGCCAAGGTGATCATTCAGTGGTGACGAGTACGAGGATGCATGCGAAAAGCGTTGGGACGATGCCTCTGCACGGAGATCCAACGAAGAAAATGCGGATGCAAGCCGCCGACCGCTGGATGCTCGACGATGTGCATCTGGCGGCAACTGGGCATGGTAGTATAGAGGGGAGGGCTCGTCGGATGGGCTTTGGAGCACACTCTGCTGGTAGGAGGAGGGCGTGTCGGGAGAGGACGGGGTTGCAGGGGACGGAGGAGACAGGGCAGCGTGGAACTCCGTCGCCCGGGCAGGATATGGTGCATCGGATCCAAGTCTGTCCCCTTGTCCGTACGGGCCAAGCGGGTGCGCGTCGACAGGCCTGGAAGGAAGGGGTCGCCGGGCTCGGAGGCTCGTGCTGAGTTTCGACGGACTGGCGAGGGCGTGCACCGCATTCTCCCTCAGGATTTTACCCGAAAGCGCCCTGGAATGCTTCGGGTCATTCCATTCCTCGGCCTGGAGCGGGCCAGCCTTTGCGGGGTCGCGAACGGGAGGCTCGTACGGCGGTGGGGGCTGGAGATACTGCTCGCCCATGCTGCCTCGAACAGAGAGCTTGGGGGGCGAGAAAGAGTGCAGGCAACTGCGACTGACGGCATCGTGTCCTTTTTTCTCTCGCAGGGGACTGACAGGACGTAATAGTAGTATGTATGGCCAAGCCACTCGGTCGCTTGTCCCATCCTCCGGTCGCTGGCCCAGTGTGCGCCCTCGTCATACCTCGATGCCTTCCAGATTCGTTCCCTGCCTGGTGGTCAGGCCAACCTCACCCACCCCACGAACACCACTCACCAGCTTCGGCAGGCGCAAGAATACATCCGTTCCTGTAGGCACCTCAGTAACCAGCACTCAGGCACGAAGACTAAAACCACTAACCCCATCCGTCCAACGATACTAGTTCCAGAGAGCCACCGAAATACCTATAGTATGGGTAGCACCGTCAGGCATCGCATCCATGATCAGGGCACCAGATCAGTCCCACGTTGCAAAAATGCTGCTCATAGGCAACCCCAGACCGATCTGTCCATGTGGTGCAATCCCAGCTTCTGTCTCAGGGTCGTTCGTTTGCCCACCACAGACCTGCTCGGCAACTGTCGCTTTCACACCCCTTGAGCTCGCCGTTCGCAGGGCTCCTAGGCGGTCGTCATTCATCCTCGTCGCATTGCGGACGTGAGAAAACGAGAACAGGTCGGACGGCGACTGAACGGACGCTGAAGACAGCCCACCTCCTACATCATAAGCAACAATAGGGCAGGCAGACCCGAAACACCTACCTTGGTCTGATATCCGAATACCAACGTCATTCTCCCCAGCCACAATTGTAGCATGGATCGGTGGTAATGTCACAGCGGCTCCATGTCGAATTACAGTGGCACGCATTGCCTGCCAACAGACTACGTCAACTGCGTGGTCAACATGCTACAGAGAACTCACGTTTTTCAGTAGTTCAAACAGGATGTACCTTTCTGGGGCTCAGTTATTTCCCCGGCAGATGAGCAGCGTCTTGCTTACTCTAGATGTTCACGTATGTACGGGAACTTGGTGTCCAAATGTCCACTGACAATGACTTCTGGCCGCCGTCTGTCGGGCTTACTCTCGTCCGTATCGTCTTCGATGTAGTACAGCCTGTTTCGTAGTAGCTTCACACATTTGTCGATGCTAGTCTTGAGGTTCAATGCAGTATAAATTATGCCGACATGAGGATCCTGTGCCTCCAGCGAGCTCGTTCCTAGCGATCTCGTCAGTGCAACATGGTGCTCGGCGAGCACACGCCTCGATATGCGCGAAACCAACATCCGGTGCATAAACGAATCAAGCGAGTCAGGAGGAAGGTGAGGTGACGCGAGAGATAACCCAAGCGCAAGACTCGGTATCACAGGAGCACTGGTGGTTGGCTCGAATCAGACACCAAGGTTGAGGACATCCAAACGCACTGCTCCTCCAGAATGTTTACCAAGAATTCACAAAAGGCCTCGTTTTCGGATAGGTTGGTGATCTGGGGGAAACGTCTGAATCTGTGATGAATCAGCAGCCATACAACCTGGTAGAAGACAGCCGGCACTTTTCAAAGGCAGACCAATAGAGCTGGGCAGAGACGGTGAGCCAGACGTGGCGATCAATCCACAATGGGGCTCACCTCGTATACTCTGGCCACCTCCTGTTCGGTGACTACTATATACGGTAGGGCCTGAAAGTCTCTTATCCGGTGGGCTATTCGAACAGGTAGTTCTGTGCGAACATAGTTGGCACTCTGAACAGCCATTCATTGCATCAAGACCGTCCGAATAGATATGAACCATGCCTTGATCAGCCGGTCCTCGTCTATTTGTCGTCCGAAGAAGACCTGACAAGATATGGATGGGCGGGAATAAACCGGTAGAGAGGGGGACACGTACGAGCTGTCGGAGGGAGAGTCTGTGCGCCTCCTTTGCGGCATAGACGTCCAACTGGCGATTCTGGTAAAAGTGAAGGGCAGTTGAGCTGGGGCGAGTTTGACGGAGCGCCGACGGTGGCCGAACAAGACACGGGCGGTGCCAGGACATCGGACATGTGGTCAGAGATGGAAGTGATGTGCGCGTGTTTACATGCTTGCGGCTACAGAACTCACAAGATACCTTCGGACCGCAGCGCACCAATGATCAAGAACGCTGACCGCCGGTCTCGGGCTACACCAATCCAGTCTCCCTGCCGTGCTGTCGGGAGGCCCTCTTCGCCCGCAACGAAAATCTCGTCTCGGTCCTCCTCAGCTTCCTTTTCTCTGCTCAGTCTCTCCTCCTCTTCACGATCCCAGAGCACTTCCTCCCACTGCGAATCACTAACTGCTACAGCGACCGTCTTCGCATCCGGTATGTTTGGAAGTACAGACAAAAGCAGGTTCGACAGCAGTTCCGATGTCCCGTCGGCAGCCTGCGAGTGAAGCACTGGGAGCGGGAGGTATTCGGCCTACGCATCCGCGTGAATGAGTCGCGGGCAGACTTTGGCAGCGTTGCACCAACCTCCAACAACATGCCCTTCACTGCACCGCCCGCAAGGATGACGTTCCCTACGCGAACAAGCCAGTCGTTGCCAATCGCAAAGACTTGTCCTTCGACGGTCAGTTGTTGGGACGAGGCCTGCCCGCGCTGCGAGGTGGAGCTACTGCTCTGTCTGACGGGAATCCACCGTGCCTTGAGTTGGCTGAGCAGTTGCTCCAACGCGCCCGGAGGCTTGAGAGTGAGGAAAGTAGTGCGATAGTGTGGTGGATGCGTCACTTGGGGAGACATACGGACATCACCGCCTTGGCTGGCGGTGGTCTGAGCTGCTGCCAGGACGTCTGCACGAGATGGCGCGGCAGGGTCCTCCAAGAGCACAAAGACATGGTCGTTCATCGTCAGTGTGCACATGGACCTCTCAGCATGGACAGAGAAGCCTGGCATAGAGCCGATGGTTGACCTGTACGAGCGGACGCCGAGAGTCCATCGTCCTCTGCTCTGACCCTGGGGCGGGAGTCAACACGAGGGGGTGCCGACCGCAGCGGGGGGCTACGAACGTGGTGGTTCCGCACGATGTTTTCTGTGATGAGCTCCAGCCCCGACGTCGGTGGGTTTATCCATCTCGCCAATCTGTGCAGGGGTGAGCTGTGGTGGACAGAGTGTCACTTGCTTTGACTTTGGCGCACCCTGTGAAGCCCATTCAAGCTACGATCTGGTCGACGAGAGCGTGCGTGGGTACTGCGACGCGTCCAAGATGCCTCCCAAACGCAAGCTCTCGGAGGACGTGTCTCCGAAACATGTTACGCGCCGAAGACAGCCGCTGGCCATCCCTGGCGCGACGCCCGTCTCGAGCGAGAAGGAGGACGTGGACGGAGACGAGCTCAATCTCCTCTCGACCAAACCCCATGGGCCCCCATCGACTCCTGGTCCCCGGCCGGGCTCGTCGCGCGTCGTGATGGACTGTGTAGAGATCATCACCCCCAGAGCCATCGCCCTCAGAGCTAGTGTCGGGTATCCATCCCCAGTCGCCGGCTCGAAGCTCAGGGATATCCCAGCCCGCAATGCCCCTTCCACGCCTTCAAGGCGTCTCCGCTCTGGGCCTGCTTCACCGCTCTTCACCGCGGATGGCGTGCAGCTTCCGTCGACCCCTTCTAGAGTGCGCCCTCCTTCAACTCCACGCGTCTCGCCTTTGAAACCGCATCACCACCCCGACAATGTACCTGGTACTCCGAGTAAGCGTGCCACTCGTCCGCCTTCTCCCAAGAAGCATCTTGTTCCAGCAACTTCATCTTTTCCTCTCAGACTTCCTGCCGTATTGCCCGCGCACCTGGTCCCTTGCCTTCAACTACAGAAACGTGCTATATTGCTTGCAATTCGGTCACCCATGTCACCGGAAGACGTGAATGGCAAAGAGGACTCGTCCACCAATACCACGGCCTATACCCAGCTCCATAGTCTACTCCTGGGCACAACTGCTCGTGGAGAGGGCAATAGTTGCCTTTTGCTTGGGCCGCGCGGAAGTGGGAAAACATCTGTGCGTCTCTTTTCCTAAGGCAAATGGTTGATCTCGTGACCAGTGGTCAAACAGCTTCTTGAACACGCAATCATGGATCTCCCCGAGGGACCGATCGTTCTTCGGCTGTCGGGGTATGCGCAGCATAATGACCGCCTGGCTCTGCGCGAAATTGCATGTCAACTATCTCAGCAAACGGGCGGGTCGTTCTTGTGCGATCTGGACGAGAACATGAATGGTACGGAGGAGGAACCTAATCCATTTATCGACGCTGGTCCTGCGATATCCATCCCGCCGCCATCCCACCTCCCCGCCTTGATATCTGTATTGCCCACCCTCTCCCGCCCAGTGGTCGTTGTCCTTGATGCTTTTGATCTCTTTGCACAACATGCCAGGCAATCCCTCCTTTATTGTCTCTTGGATACCGTACAAAGCTGCAAGGTGGGGCAAGGTAACAACGGGGTGGCCGTCGTTGGGGTCACCACTCGTATCGACACCATCAACCTGTTAGAGAAGCGTGTCAAAAGCCGATTTTCAGGCCGTATGATACGGACTGCACCCCCACCGGATCCACTCTTTTGGATAAACGTCTCGCGACGTCTGCTTGGCGCTCCCGTCGATGGAACCGAAGAATGGGATGGTCTCTGGGACCTTGCAGTGCGCACCTTTCTCGAGGACCGGAGGGTTGTGGACATGCTGAAGGATACGTTTGCGTTAACTCGGGATGTCAGGATGCTTAAGCAGATGCTGGTAAGCCATTGTTTCGGTTTTTCTGTTTCGCTCGACCAAGAGTGACGACGACATAGATCGCCGTCGTCACCAATTTACGGACCACGTCCCCATTTCCAACGGCATCCCACATCATCTCAGCGGTGTCTTCTCAGCGACTTCGCCAAAAGTACTCCAATTTGCAAGGTGAGGATTCTTTCCATCCTGTGTAAACATAACACTAAATGTATGCACCACGTAAGCATTGTCCTACCCCTCGATCTGCCTTCTGGTTGCTGCGATGCATGCGCATGCGGCTGGGCATGACATGATGACATTCGAGATGTTATACGATGCGTTCCGGGAGGAATTTCGCGCTTCTTCGGCAGCACCCATCCAGATCGAAGGGGGGAGCATCGGAATGGCCAAGTGCACTCGAGAGGTGCTTATGAGGGTATGTCCCGCTAGCCATTCTATACTTCCTCGTGCAGAGATCTCTCTACATCAGAGCTTTGAAGAACTTGTGAGAACACACATGTTCGCAGGCGTTGCTGCAGCGTCACCTAACGTTGCTCCCGAGTTTGTTCGTTACCGCTGCTTGGTTGAAAGAGGGGCGGTGAAGCAGGCGGTGAATGCGATGGGGCAGACCAACGTCAAAAAGTGGCTCAACAAGGCGTCTTGAGAGAGAGTACTTGGCCGTGATTATGTAATAGACGTCCCTTGCCTCCACACCAGGAATGCCATCCGCAGACTCGACGGACTTGTTCGGCTCTGACTACGTCGATGATTCGTGAGCTTCACACCGTCCTTGCGTGTTCTCTTGCTGAATTCGTTAGCCACATCGATGCCTTCAAAGCTGCACTCCAGCTGGATGAGCACGATCACCTTGGTGCTGCATCACCCAACGGATGTCCGGGCACTCCAGTTCCTCAAAGCCCACGAATAAGAAAGGTTTCGGCGCTGTCTGATTTTGCTCCTGTTAATCTCAAAGTGAAGAGGTATGCATCCCGTCCTCGTGTACTGACCATCCCACTGATCTCGCTCAAGGAGGAGGAGGGGGGACAGGTCCCCGGAGCACAGACAAGATTGGTTGTTCCTCCTCGTTAGGTGGCCGCTTCTGGTACGGGACATTGACTTTCACAGAATCGTATTCATGTCTTTCCCCGTCTACACAGCTGTTCATTTTCTTCACAATCGCCGCGCAGTTTGGTCTTTACGTATTCATCAGGCAGATCGTCAATACAAAGGAATGGCTCTCCGCTTGTGAGTCAGGTCATGCATTGTTGCGATTTTACCTATTGGTCTCTCAGGGAGAGGACGGAAAGGGGCACTCCGTCGACGCCTCCGTGCTTCACGGACGTACCAAGTAGGTGCATATAATCTGAGCTTTAGCTCCTGCATCTCACAATGTAATATACTATAGGAGTGGAAGGAAGCAGCCCTTACGCTGGACCGGTACTTGGACTTCCACGAGTGGAAACGTATCGACGAAGACCCTTTTTATGATTGGAGGTTGATCAAAAAGGTACAGACCTCGTCAGCTTGCCGAGAAGACTGTTTTCATCCACGATCAGGTCAATCGGTCGCTCAAGATCTTGCGAGAGAAGAACGATGTTCGTGGAGTGCTTGGAGTCCTCGAAATGTGTCTTCGGAGCAATTTCGCTGGCGTAGAATCACCGAGGTAATCACTGTGTACTCTAACCGATACAGACCTCGCATTGACCCTTCTTTTTAAAGGCTGTATAGCGAGGTTACTTGCACTCTTGTTAAGCTGCTGGTCACGGCTCACTTCACTACAGACCTTTCTAGGGACTAAGAACCTGGTCGAATGTGGGCTTGCATTCCACTTGGCTTTACTGATAAAGTAACAATCGTTCCGCTCACCAGCATATCATGACGAGCAAGAGAAGGCTATCCAGTTCGTACGCGAGTCCACGGCCTTGTCAAACGAAGAGAAGAAGCGATTTTTTAAGAGTGCAAGCGCCAATTTCGGTACTTCGGCGTTGTGTCTGTCTGGTGGCGCATCGTTCGGTTACTGTACGTCAATTAATTTCTGCGAATACTCTTTGGCAACTATTGTAAAACGTAGACCATCTAGGAGTAGTCAAGGCATTCTTAGATGCTGGTCTGTTACCTCAAGTGATCGCAGGGACCTCTGCGGGTGGTCTTGTCGCTGCTCTTGTGTGCACTAGAACAAACGATGAATTGAAGGTCCTCTTGGTTCCTGAGTTGGCTCACAAACTCACAGCTTGTGAAGAGCCCTTCGAGGTTTGGTTCAAGCGTTTCCGGACCGTAGGGGCTCGATTCGACAGTGTAACCTGGGCTCGGAAAGTTCGTTGCCTTTGAATTATTGCCAGCTTTCATTTCCGGCTGACATGAGAATCAGTGTGCATTCTTTACAAAGGGTTCGATGACCTTTCGCGAGGCTTATCTCAGGACAGGACGGATCCTCAATATATCAGTTATCCCAGCTGACCGTCATTCGTCAGTTCTATTGTGATTTGCTTGAAGCTCTTCTGATCTTGATCGTGCAGGCCAACAAAACTACTGAACTATGTTACTGCGCCGGACACAGTTATCTGGAGCGCGTTGCTGGCCTCTGCAGCCGTGCCCGGCATACTCAATCCCGTGGTACTGATGCAGAAACTCAAGGATGGTCGTCTGGTACCATGGAATTGGGGGAGTAAGTTCAAGGATGGCTCCCTTAGGTTTGTAGCGCACCAAGTCGACGCTGTAGATTTATTCTCATATTCGTTCATAGGGTGGATATACCAATTCAGGCGCTCAATCTTTATTTCGACGGTCCGGCTCATCTCTGTTTTGATCCTCGGGCAGTGGTTAACAATCCACGTACAGTCACCCATCCAGTCGTGTCGCAGGTCAACCCACACGTCCATCTGTTCTTTTTTGCACCTCGGGGTTCCGCTGGGAAGCCCGTTGCCCATAGGAAAGGAAAAGGTACACCCCGAACAGCCCCACCAAGGTTACTATAATCAATTTCGTCTTCAGGTTGGAGAGGAAACTTTTTGTTATCCGCTGCTGAACAATGGCTTAAATTGGAACTTACAAAGAATTTCAAGGTAACGATCGTCTCGAGTCTCGTTACGACAGACTTGTAACATCTTTAGGTCATCCGAGACCTCGAACTACTTCCAGAGTTGTTGGGTCAAGATTGGTCTAGTGTCTTTCTTCAACGATTTGATGGGGCCGTAACGTATGTACTGACTATATGATCTCAACGGTTGCATCTCATGCCGTGCCTCTTCTAGCATATGGCCAAAGACACGGCTGCGAGTGAGTACTTTGGAGTTTCGTTATACATTCGGTTCGACCTGACTTTTGCAGGACTGGTTCCGCATACTAAGTGATCCGGATCCCACTGAACTTCAGAGGATGATCCGAGTTGGTGAGCTGGTCACTTGGCCAAAAGTGAGCTATGCCTCCAGTATATTGGGCGCAGCTAACGTGGCTTCGAAAGCTCCACATCATAGAGAACCGGTACCGGATCGAGCAGCAGATATTGCGTGGGCGACATACTGTTCGCCGTGCCATACATCGCGTACGATCTAGTCAGACCCCTACTGATACGGATGGTGTCATCAACGACAGTATTCCTGCGAAGTCCTCGGCGGAATCTCGATCTTTGAGAGCTTCAGCGGGCATGGAGCTACCTCTGGCGTTGGATACAGATGCCAAACGGACCTTCGCTAATAACGGGACAGCGTGGTACTTTCGACACGGACGTTCAAATGCGAATGATGCTGGAGAGTCCGACGCGTCAACGCCCGGCGATGTTGGATACACAAATGTTATAGATCCTCTCCGCTCTCCCGCTTTCCGCCGCAAGTGGGCCTCAGATTTGCTCGAGTCGCGAGCATCCCCCGACGCGGACATACCCACTTCACGAGACCGCTCCCCACCCCGGCGTGCGAGCAACTCTGCACAAACCACATTTTTTACCAGACTAGGTCGGAAATCTGTCTCTGCGCTTACGATTCCCTTTTCTTCGCCCCTCAGGTCATCCAGAGTTGTAAGAAGCAAAGAGCCGAGCCCAGATAGACACGAACCACCCTGGAGTAGTGATACCTCTTCCGAAGAGGAAGCTTATGACCCCCTATTTATCCGAGCGGCTAGCCTGTCATCCCCGGAGCAAGATGCACAGGTCGATACTGATCATGGGGGACCGTTGGAGGATGTGGACTCGAGTTGAACCAGGAGTTTGGACGGATCTAATTGTTATGTTCGTTTACTTGTACCGTTTAGCTGTAGCGATAGGAATGTCCCTTTTTTTCACGGTGATTGCAAGTCTCTGAATCCGCTCATCGACCACGATGAGTCCACCAGCTCCAACGGCCGGTGTGCTGGCTGAGGCTGCTGCCAGGCGACGTACGAGCGCTGAAGCGACCTCGGCAGTATCCCTGCTGGACCAACACCATGAACAACGCCAAATGTTCCGTAGACTCATTGACCCTGGCATCTTTCGGCCAAACTCGAAAGTGGTCGCGATGGACTCTCTCAAAGTGAGCAGCGGACCCACGTCTGGATTCCGAGTGTGACCACCCCTCTCAGGCCCTGTCCACAATAGCAGACAATATCCTGCGCGATCCTGAAAATCCGAAGTACCACACGTTCAAGCGTGAAAACGATACCATCAAACGCCGGTTGATAGAACCCAGAGGCGCTCTCGAGTATGCGCTGGCGGTGAGTCCCGAGTCTGAGCGCAGACATCTTGCATCACGCCGAGTGCGATGTGCTGATGATCGTGTTACACGCGCGCGCGCTCTCTCTCTCCGTCTCCTCGCCTCCTCTCCAGCTCGGATTCCGACCGAAGGTGAGCATCACTGGGATGCGTGTCTGTGGCAAACCACGAAAAAAAAAAAAAATACTAATCTAAACCGGGGTTTATCGAGGTGGTGGACTTTCAATCGCACTACGTCTTCCATCCCGGCAGGATGGTAGACCTACGCATCGGCGCCGCGATCCTCAAGGAGGCGCTCGATCGCGAGACGGAAAAGGAAGAACGTGCGCAACGGAGTAGGGAGGAGAAAAAGGCGGCGGACGCGGCCGTCGCTCAAAACGTGCGTCTCCCCCCCACCCCCCCTCCGTTTTGCTTTCGCTTTCGAGTGGCCGGCTATTTTATCTCAATCTCACCTGTCTTGTCTTGTTTTGGTGGCGTGCGCTCTTGGACGCTGTGCCGACAGGTCAAGTTGGCGTTCTTGGACGATCGCAGGAGAAAGATGCTAAGCGATCGGAGGGAGCGGGAATTGCGGGCGGCTCAGGAATTAGCTCGCGGACCTCCTCAGAGCGCTCCCGCATCGTCACCCTCGCTGGAGCACAGTCCCGGTCCGATGCCTGGAACTGGACACTCGCTGACTTCGACCAACCGAGAAAACGCTGGCATGGATCAACCACCTCCATACACTGACTGATCATCTCGTGTCTTTTTTTTTTTTTGTAACACTGTATCATATCTCCTGACAGTAACGAAACAAAATGAACGGGAGGCCCTAAGAGAAGGTAATCTTCAACTCCTTAAACGTCTTCACTACGATCCAAGATCCAGAGGAATACTACTAGCTCTGACGCGAGTTCCGATCATCTTCCTTTTCCATACGTGGCGTTTCGCAGCACTCTAAGCCTATTGTCAAGTGAGCACGTCCCACGCAACATCGCTCATCGAAAGCATTGGGGACAGTGGTGGAAGCGTGAGCAGGGGGAGTGTTCCTCTGGCGCCAGCAGGCTTACTGGAGGACTGGTTCGTTGCTAACGGTACGGTCGGAAATCCAGATCCGGACATGTCTCGTCCCGAGCACTCGGAGATTGTCTGCTCATAAGCCCTTGCCCGCCGTAAAACTGAGCCCTCCCTCTTGTGAGAGCTTTGTGAGGTACGTGTTAAGAAGTCGGAAGCGCCTGTGTGAGGTAGGCGGCCAGCAGACGATAGGAACCTCACTGGGGATTTTGGGTCCTCCACGTGTTCTTCGTGTCCCCTGGTAAAAGGGCTTACAGTAGATGCGCTCGAATTTCTCCTTGGAGTCATAGTCTTTACAGTTTGGGATAAGCGCGAGCTCGCGCATCGTTTGTGCGCGATAAGATGGGTTGGCGAGCAAGCGCGGGGCATCGGAGCCTCGAACATCGCCAAGGGGAACGATGGCGGGACACTTGGACTACGAACGCGGACAGGGGATGTCGGGGAACGAGCCATGGACTGTCCGGGGGGAAGGACGAGCTTGCCCGGTAATTGGACAGCATATGTTCTTGGTGTCGAACATGGCGGATGAGGTACGGAATCCCATTTCCCCGCGGATAGGGGAATGACATATCCGCTGGGAGTCCGCACTACGTTGTCCCGAAACACTTCGAGATGGAGCTGGGCGTGTGTTTTGGAATTTCGTGTCAACTGCTTTTCCAGCGACCGAAAACTCGAGACATGTAGTTCTGCATAAGATTTTCGGGCGCTCTGCGTTATGCTGTGCGTCTGCGACGGAGACGTCGCCAAATCACAGGCATCCAGAGTTTGCACAGCTCGCTCCTTTTTTTCGCGGTAGCGTCGAGGGGAAGGATTGGGGATAAAGGACACAGACAACAAATTCCGGATTGGCATACAGTCTCAGTAAGAAGATTAAACACAACTAGAATAAATTACCTTGGGCAATGTAAAGAGTGCCTCGTATTTATTTTCATCAGCTTCTCTGGGAGTGTCAACCGCATCGGACACGTTGGGACACGGCTGCATAAAGGAGTACACGCCAGTGTCTGTGTGTCTACGTCAATATGTTTCGAATGTACTGTGCTGAAGGCCTACCGATCCGAACACAGGGATACTCTGGATTGACCACTCCTGAGCGAGCATCAGTCGAGACAGCAGGATATATGCACTCGAGCGACCAGGGGTAACCTGCAAATTCCACTAGTTAGAGGCTCGAGTAACATGGGCTGAGTTCTCACCAATGTCCGATGTCAGGTGCCGAACTGGCGACTTTAGATCGATAGAATTCCGCCCGGGTAGGGGTGACGTAAAAAGTGGTTCCTGTGATTTTGGCGGCTGACTTGTCTCAGCTAGGACGGTAGGGTATGGGGTTATAAACGGATACACTGGAGGATCTAGCCAGCAGTTTCAGCCGAGAAAGCCCTGAAGATAGTTGACATACAGATGACAAGCCACGGATAGCCATGGGAACGCTCAATGGGCATTTGGGTTGATTGAATCACACTACTAGGGGGGTAGATGCAATTCAGATTATGAGGATAGCATGCATTGTCTGCTTGAAACTTAGAGCGATCCTGTATCCCCAGCCTCTGAACTCACAAATATCGAAGTTAGGGTACAGAGAGGGTAGTTTCACTTCCACTTGTTCGTGACAGATCTTTGGAATCATATTGCTGGGGACTTCTACTCGCAAGTCAATTGCAGGATAAATATTGAGATACGGGTAAACGGCGGGGTCTAGGAGCGTGGACGGTGAGAAACTGCACAACGAATGATTCACAGACTGTACTCACAAATATCGAGAATAGGATAGTAGGAGTTAGTGAGTGTTTCAGCTGCTTGATCTTTGGGGGTGGGAATATCGGCCCAGGTTGGGTCAAGCTTAGAATGAGGACGCGCTGGTGGGTCTGGATTCGGGTCAGACAAGACCTTCAGTGTCGACTACGCTCACTCACAAATCACCTGACGTGATGGTTCTGGGACAGAAGCAGGCTTCTGGAAGACCAATGGAAGATTTCCAATCTGGTTTGCGGCCCCAAAGAAAGGCCAAACAAAATACCACGGTTGATGGAGATGCTTAATGTTCTCAACATCGTCAACAGCTCCCTGACCAAGGTCCAAACAAAGAATATTGATTGTGCCCGAGGGCTGGTTGTCGTCTTGCGGGCCCCATGCCGTCGCGATTGAAGATGGGAGTGAAATTCGAGCATCGCCGACTGTGTGCACGGAGCTTGAACCGAATGGGGTAAGAGGCAACTCTGCAGGTGATGTGGAAGGTTCGGCAGAAGTATGAGACCAGGCGTCATCGGTCAAATCAATTCGAAGAGGTTCGCCGATATTCCAAATGCAGCTATTGGCGGGTTGTTCATCTAGTCCCATCTTGGCTCCCTGCATTCCTGTGCATCGACGGCGGTCCTCAGACAGTTCGTTTTCATGTGTTAAACCAACCGCCGCGAGAGGTGGATACACGTCAATATAAGGATACACCGCTGGGTCTAGAAAATGTTAGAACAAGAGTTAATAAAGCACATATTTTCTTACAGATTACTAGGCTGGGATAACGGGGGACCAGATCGACAATACAGTGATCATTCGCCGTTACCCGAGATTCTTCTACCTTGATAACGGCAGCACCAGGAAGATAAATGTCGAAATTGGGATAGGCAGCAGGATCTTATGCTCACATCAGAGTTAGTGATTTAGCGCTCGTAGGGACTTACGAATGGCTACGTCGGGATACTCGGCTGGGGGACCTGCATTCATTAACTTCATGTCTACTTCTCTTTGCATAAATGTTGGGTTGACTTGAAATACTGGATAAAGGTCAAAGTAGGGATAAACAGGAGGGTCTAGACTACGGGTATGAAGTAACTGATAAGAAGCGCACAGTTTCACTCACAAATAACAAGGCTCGGATATAAAACCGATACACTGTTTGGGGAGTACATGCTTGTGTTCGGCAAACCCGACAGCTTCACCCTCATATCCTCAACGGCCGGAGGACATATATCAATATGGGGGTATACAGCAGGATCTACCGTGGCTTGTTAGCATCTACAGGACCGTCATTTGTCACGCCATACAGGTGGCCAAACCGGGATAGTTCGTTGCCAAGCTGCTCGGTCTTTCGGTCCCGACAGAGGCCAATCGCGGGATAGTTGCCTCGAGAACACGAGGATAGATTTCAAAGTATGGGTAGACCGCTGGATCTTAATCTTGATGAGCCTTCATGAACTGAACGAATGCCTCGAGACTCACATATGCAGACCATTGGGTATGTAGAAACCAGACCTCCTGCCCCACGAAGTGGAATAGGTGCGACCGACTTCAGTGGGGTCGTCGAGTACGGATAAACTTTTCGCCAGGTTACTCCTCTTTGCCAGCCAAACGAGCTTCCCCACAGTGACCGGATAGGAGACTTGGGACACGCGGAGACATTGGGTAAGGAATGCGTACCCAGGTGGCAGTCCACGATTGGGTCTACGCGGGTTCATTGTCAGACGACACCATCCTCCACGGCACATACGGTTACTCACGGATCACCGAGGTAGGATGCTGAGGCAGGGTGCCATCGGTGTCTTGAAGTCGTAAGTGAACCATAGGCTTTGCTCGGGAAGCTGAATACGGATAGACCACTTTCCACGTCTTTTCGGTGTGCCATCCAAAGGAGTTTCCCCAGACTGCAGGAAGTCTTGGAGCCATAGTATTTTCGACCATGCGTTCTCCCAGGTCAGGCGAAGGCAACCGCGATGCAGTTGAAATAACTGAGCACAGCTCATGATCGGTTGGGCCCCAACTTGTCACAGTGATCGGGCTAAGCGGAACAGGCCCATTTGCGGTACGATCAGGGCGTACCAAAGGGGATCGAGAAGGCACGATTGGGGATCTCACGACAGAATGGCCTGGTTCTACAAGCGGTACTGGCCAATGGGATTCACTGGGACCGACTGTCTGCCGGAAGTTATCCTCCAGCGAGCGATCGACGGACGTTACACCTACAGGCACTGCAACATCCGGGGTCGGCTGGTAGGTCTCCGTCATCGAGATGGGGTACAAGTTCGTGATCTCCCTCCATGAACTTACACGTTGCTCGAGATCACTTCTCGCGACCTGGGGAATGGCTGATTGGGGGGGAGGTGACAAGTCATCAGTGCCGTGTGTCTGTGGAGAGCCGGGATGATCAGAGTGATCCCACGATTTGGAGGCCACGTGAAGATCGTGCGGTCCGAGTCTATCCACGAGAGCAAGTTTCTTTGGCAAATGCCGGGGCGTCTCCGATCGCGAGTTGGTGGCTAGTGAGTGCGACCCCGAAGTATTCCAGCGACCCCGATGTGACCGTTCATCTTCGTCCATACCAGGGCGCTCTCCTTGCCAATGAGCCCCTAATGATGGTTGGGATGTTAAGAAGGGCAGAAGCGGGTCCGAGTCCCGGAAGGTTCCGGAGACCCACGCGTCAAACCATCGGGCCTTGTTCGGATCAATGTCGAATTCGATACGCCCGCCTATCGGCGAATGCTGACCCCAAGATGGGGGGCGGGTCTCAAAGAAGTGGCCAAAGAGATGCTGCCAAGAGTCGTCGGGGATACGGGGCGTCATCGTTATCCCGTTCTCGTTGATGTGAAGATAGAGGCACAGTCCTACGATGCTTGGAAAATTGAATTCGCGAGCAATAGCATTTAGTTGACCAGACATCTAGAGAAAGGTGTCACATCTGGAGCTAGGACAGGTACTGTACGGATACCCACTGATGGAAACAATGGCATCAGGATTCCCTGAGAGAGCCTTTGGCGAGGCCCCATGGACAAGATGTTTCCGAGCTGCCCTTGCTGAAGGGGAAAGCCAGGAGATGGGATGACCACGATGAGATTCCTAGGGCTCCGTAAGTTTGTACGCTCAGTATCTCGAGCGCCCGAGTTTTGATACGAGAGCGCGGACGTCCTGCGAGGCTGGAATCTAGTGCGTTCCGACAGGTAATAGCCGGTAGCGGACGTCGTGTCAAAATCTGTGCCTGGTGGCAGGGGGACACGGGGCGAGTCGTGATCAATTTCCGGAGGGCTGTCGATGAGCGACAGACGACGGAAGGAATGGGCTGCGGGGATGGGGTGGTGGAGGTGAGCATGGCCAGCCATTTTGTGTTGGAGATCTTCGCTGGCCGCTCAGCTGGTGTATGGGCGGGTGTGATCGAAGTGCAGGGGCGGAACGCATCATATATCGCACGGAAAGACGAGGCTATGGGGAGCAGTTCTGAGCGGTGCCCCATCAGAGTCACCACGACGATTGATGATCATCGCGGCGGTGAGTCACGTGAGCGTATGGCCGTATGTCCCGCTTGCCCGCAGGTTGGGGCTGTCGAAGGGGCCGTAGCAGGCCTGGCGTGAGCGAGTGAGACGTGTGGACACAGGGTGTGGCCCTCGGCGGGCTCCGAAAGCCATGGATCCCAAGCTCTCCCACCTCGCCACCCTCGCACAAAAGGACAAGACCCCCGCCTATCTAGCCCTCCTCGCAGAGACACTCGCCCGCCCAGATCGCTCCTCCCTCCCTGCCGATCTCCATGTCCTCATCGACGCCGTCGCCAACCCTGATGTCGTCGGCCTCGTCACGGGCAGACAGGTCATATCAGAGCTCGTCAAAAGCATCGGCGCCGGCACCATCTCAGACCACGACATTCGCAAACGCGTCGTCGAAGATGCCCTCGCCACCCTCCAACCAAGGATCGCGAGTTATGAGGAACAGGTGATCGAATCCGTCCACTGTCCTTCCTCCTCGTGACCCAGAATCCCGTCAGGTCAACTCCCTGCGATTTCAACTCGCAGATCTTCTAGAGGCTGAAGAAGAATGGTCCCAGGCAGCACGCGTCCTCATGAGTGTTTCCCTCGACTCTGGTTCGCGGTGAGGAGAACAACCTCCGCGTCATCATCGTCGCTGCTCACTGGATGTTGCATAGCTCATTGCCAGACGGGGACAAGTTCCGCGTCTATGTCCGCATCGTCCGCCTCCTCTTGGAGGATGAGGATTCAGTCCAAGCAGAGACCTACTACAATCGGGCTGCCTCCCTGTCAAATTCTACCACTGACAAGGAGATCCAACTTCAGTTCAAGCTGTGCCAGGCACGCATCAGCGACTATGCGCGCAAATTCCTGGAAGCCGCGATGCGCTATCACGAATTGTCCTGGGTTGCCGAGATTGATGAGGAGGAACGCAAGGAGATTCTGTAAGCGTCTTACCCCTGCCATGACCGGCGAGCCCAGATAAACCTTGGTAGATCAAACGCCGTGACGTGTGCCGTCCTTGCACCCGCGGGACCTAACCGCTCCCGCGTGCTCGCTTCTCTGTACCGAGACGAAAGATCCACCGACCTGCCGACATACAACATCCTTTCCAAAATGTTCCTTGACCGCATTCTCCGCCCCACAGAAGTCAAAAGCTTCGAACAATCCCTTCGTCCGCATCAGCTTGCCAAGATTTCTATATCCAGCAACGATAGACTTGCTTCTGCCGTTGATGAGGACGATCTCTTGGATCCCTCGACCAGCACGCGCAAGGGGCCTTCGACTGTCCTTGATCGTGCCGTGATGGAGCACAACGTTCTGGCCAGCTCCAAAATATATAACAATATCTCGTTCCGTGGACTAGGCGCGTTACTGGATTTGGCTCCCAGCGCCGCCGAGACTATGGCACGGAAAATGATCGAGCAAGGTCGATTGAAAGGTTCAATTGATCAGGTCGACAAGCTTATCTGGTTCGAGGGCAGCAAAGACGACGACGACGCTCAAGGCAAGGCAGGCGGTTTGGGCGATGTCGAACACACCAGCGAAGCGACAGGGGCGCTGTTCACAAAGCGTTGGGACATGCAAATACGAACCACAGCAGCAAATGTAGTATTCACGTCGTTCTTCGTCCCCAACCCCGTTGCTGACGCTGCAACAGGTCGAATCGATTGTGCAACACCTTGCGGTCCAAGGTCTCATTCAAGCTCCCGTGTGAAATGACATGTCCCTTCTGGCGTCGATAGTCTCATGATCACTATTGAGCGATGTATATGCTCCGTGCACCAAGGGGGTGTGTATTAGACGAGATGTGGTTGCGTACTACCTTCCAATTTACGCCGTTTTTTGGCGCGCTCTCGTTTTGTCTCTAGTTCGTGCCACTCGCCCTCAAGCGACGATAGACTGGGGCGAGGTATCAACGAGTGCAGACGATCCAAGTGGACAACACGTACCCAACCGGAAGCTCAGGTACTGGTAACTCTTCTTTGAAGTATGGTGCTTCGAGGGCCTGTACTGCAGTCACCCGCTTCGTAGGATCATATGTCAGTAACTGCTCTGCTAGGTCAAGAGCCGCGGGAGATAGCCATCTACGACAACGTAAGCTGCCGAAAACCCCAGATATTCATGACACCGACTTTTGGAAAAGCTCCCTGAAATGGTCTTGTAACACTTCCTTTGGTTTCACCAATTCATACCAAGGCAGCTCGGTGATACCAGGCCATCGTTCCGGAGTGGGCGTACCAAAGATGCGATAGATGACGTCAAGCTGGTGAATCTCATCGTTTCCCTGGAATACGGGTCTCTTGGTAAACAGCTCGAGCATAATGCACCTGAAAGGGTTAGGATCAAGAGCCCAAGTAGCAAGCCACCGCGCTTACCCAGCGCTCCACATATCTACTTCCGGCCCATATACTGTCGCACCAAAGAGAAGTTCGGGTGGCCTGTACCAAAGAGTGATCACGCGATTTGTGTAGTCCATACGTCGCCTTTTCTGATAAAACCGTGCAAGCCCGAAATCGGCAAGCTTGAGCTCTCCTTTGTTATTGATCAAGATATTCGATCCTTTGACATCTCGGTGTATCACCCCTTTGTGGTGCAGGTATGCGAGGCCGGCAAGCATCTGGTTGCAGAGCGACTTCAGATTGGCTTCAGAGAACATGAATTGCGTTTGAGAGAGGACACCCGTGAGGTCGTGGTCCATATACTCGAATACCATGAACACTGAACCTGCGTATATGTCAGTGGAGTTGGCGATTGATCGTATATAATCTCACCGCTGGATACCATCATTTCATAGAGGCGCACTATATTTCGATGCCTCAGCGACTGGAGGAGTTTGATCTCTCGCATCGCAGTAACAGGGAAACCATCTCTCTCAGCTTCCATCCGGATTCGTTTCAAAGCAACGTGGATGTTAGTGATCGTGTTCCGGGCTTTGTAAACCTTCCCAAATGTTCCCTCTCCCACCTGGCTAACAATTGCGTACAATTCCTTGCGGGAAGTCAGACTCGGCGACGACGGCCGTGTAACTACATCAACATCCAGTTCGGATGGGCGATGTTGTGGTGCAGGGGTAATAAGTTCGCCGTTAGCCTTTGGCGATACCAGAATTCTTGAAACATCCTGGACGCTTGGCGACGACAGCTGAGGATCGGGCATGACCTCAGCCGACGCCGGAGCAGCTTCTTGTGGCAGTAGAAATGCACTCTGGGACCGTTCGTCTTGATCGGTCGCAGCATCCTCGTATACGCGTTTAGTCGGGATCCCGGCGCGAGCAGGAAATTCATGACGTTGAAATGCAGCTCCATGGTGGTCTTGGTCTTCACCAGGGAAAAACATCTTGACAGATGAACTAGCGAACCCGATAGGCTTGAAGCCTACAGGCTTCGGAAGTTTGGTTCTAGCAGGGAATTCTGCGTCATGTCGTTGCTGCATCGCCGACGGGGTGATGATCGTTTCTTGAGTACGGGAATCTGATGTTGGAGGTATAGCAGGGGGGGGCATACGCTCGCTAGATCGACGTCCTGACCCAGGGGTAGCAGAAGGATCATCAGCATCCTGCTGAATTGTAAATCTCAAATCTCGTCGAGACTGATGAAAGAACATACGGTGTGATTCCCGTTCGCGCTAGCTTTTTCGTCTCTTGCTGACTCGGATTCTTGGTTGAGCGTGAAATTGGGACGCTGCTGGAGAGCCGTCTTGGGTATAGAAAGCGAAATTTCTCTGATGGAAGTTGCGGGCGGCAGTCGATGCTTTGCCCTAGGCCGGTCTCCAGGGCTTCGACTTGAGCTCCGGCTCCGGCTCCAGCTCCCCGAGGACACAGAGGAAACGCTTCGTTCACGCAGGGGAGGTCGACCCATGTAACTTCGATGGGAAGATGGAGGAGATCTTGTCCTATTTACTCTCCTCGGAGGAGTGCGACTACGAGGCCGTAACGGACTAGAGCGACTGACATCCGGCTGGGGGGAGAACGACCTTGAGCGCGAGCGGCCCCCAGATGATTGTTGAGTATAGACAGAATCAGGGGTGCGTGAGCGTGAGCGAGAATGAGAAGAGGGTCGCTTTATGGGACTTCGGACTGGTTTGGGAGGTAGAGGGTGAAATTCTCTTCTTTGCCAGCTGGAGAAACTCTGAGAACGATGTAAAAGGGACAAGAAGAGGAGACGTACTTGTTTAAACTGTCGTTATCATTGCGTCGGTCGCGATCCCACCGCCGGTCGTGATCACGATCCCTGTCGCCTCGCTGGCGTTGCCGGTTCTGGTTGCTCTTCTTTCCTTTCATTTTCCCCCCGCCGCGACCGCGTTGGTTGCGGTACGTTTGTTCCCCACGAGAATGCCAGTTAGGTCCCGGTTCCCAAGATCGGTCCTCTCTCAAGTCATCTTGACTATCTGGAGGACGTCGGTTCTGATGTCGGTCACGTTTCCGCATTTCCCAACCATTGTCACTTTGCCACCGACGATTTGCCTGAGAACGATGCTCTCTGCTTCGACTGTTGTCCCAGCCTTTGCTTCGATCCTCCTCCAACTCTTCTTTCCGCCAATCGGAAGACGGCGAACCCCGGTGCGGATTATCGTCAGGGTTGTCCAACGAGCTCCAGACCTGTGACTCGTTGCGGTGTGTGGTTGAGTGTCCCTCGATAAAATCCCTGGACGACCGGTCCCTGCCCCCAGTTTGAAAGTCGCCCTCTTGAGAAAACCGAGATCTCCGCTGGTTCCCATCTTTCGAATCAGCAATGTCATAGCCGTCTCTGCTGCCCCGATAGTGGCCATCCGATGCATGCGAGTGAAAGTGGTCTTGTGAGTCAGCATGGGACGAAGGACCGTCTCTGCTCATGGTGTAAATTGAAGTAGACTTAGACGAGAATGGAATGTATGTGTCTGTATGCTGTTGGTATGTTTGAGGCCGAGAACGCCCATAAGCATCCGTCTGCGCATCGTCTGCTCGTGAGAGAGCCGTTTGAGCAAAAGTGGTGTCGTCGTCGTCGTTGACATTTTTGCCACGCTTACGCTTAAATCTGGTTTGAGAAGAGTGCATAAGCAAGTAAATGTGGTTGCCAGCCGTGCGTCGGTGGGGAAGGGTGTGGGACGAAGAGTGACGCAAAAAAGAATGTTGACCAAGACAAAAAGGATCGCACTCGTGGTCGAGGACACGGATGCGTGCGGTTCTGCGGCAAATAACAAACAAACGCTCAAATCACGGACACGCTTGGCGAGAACAGGACTGAGAGGGCCGACGAGCACGAAACAGAGGAGATGATCAGCACGGCCCTTGGTTTCAGTAGAGAACGACAAAACGCGACAGGACTTACATAACGAATCAAGTTGAGCAGATGTTCGCCAGCATACCAGCACTCAGATTCAACCCTTTTTATGTCGCGAGCGGTCCTGGTCGTACGTGCGCGGTGTGGGGGTCAGCGACCTTTCACGTGGTGGCGGGTGGTGCCAAAGTGGACAGACGCCAAGACACACTCGGATCCTTCACAACATCAAACCCGGTCCCGCCAGCGAGGCGTCAATGCCCTGCCCAGAGAACCGAACCAACTGGCGGCAGTCGGCTGGTCGAGGGAGTGTGGGCACGTAACATTCACCACAAAGAAATTTCCAGCCGCCATCTTGAGCTTGATACGGGGTGGGTGCAAGTGGCGCGACATGTGGAACTACTACCAAAGACAACAGTACACCAAACACCCCCGAATTCATTCACTGATTTATGCAATGCGCAAGCCGAGTCTCAGAATCATCCCCAGCGAACCCGTCCTCGATACCTCGCGGTAACTCCAGAGCGCGCTCTTGATGTTGTATTATAAGACGCGCAAGGTGCAAATTGACCGAGTGGTTGATACCTCTCCGCGATGCACGCGCATTCCGCTTAATGATCGAACTCGCATTTCGGTATCTGGAGTGCGTCGTTGCACCATGAGCGGGGGCAAACAACTGCGGCAGTATGTTCAGCGGGGCAGCCATCACAGATTTGAAGCAATGTCACCTTGATCGTCGTATCGATACCGCTGACGGCGACGAGTGGAAGAGTGGGATGCCCTTCGATAACATTCACAACACTGCCGTCTCCTTCCAACACGTCGACCAGTTCGCCAGTCGATTTCTTCCATATAAAAAAGTTACCGTCATCGGACCCGGACGATACATATTCGTCATAAGGTCCCAGGAAATTCACTAGGGATCAACCCCCAAATCAGTTAGTCCGCATACCGGCTAAATTCCCCAGAGCACTCACCGTCTTTGACCGTCTCAACATTGCAGTGACCGGAGAAACGCATGCGCGGATAGATCACGGGTGCATCAGGATGCATGTCACTTACACTCCGCCCATCATCCTCGCTTTCAGGCTCGTCTGTCTGCATGTCATCGAGGAAATTATCAATCCCTATATCTTCTTCTCCGACTTCTCCAAGATTCTCAGAGACCCCCTGCACTTTTTCGCTATCTCTGCTGCCATACTCTGATCGCAATTTGACCACATTTGGTGGCAAGATGGACGACGACTCGTCTGCCTGGGTTGCCCCTGGTTCGTCTCGCGTTGAATACATGTACACTGCATCAGAGTTGAAAGCTGGGGCAGATTTATTGTCATGGCAACAAGCTAATCCTGGAGAGCACTCACACAAAAGGAGCTATCGAGATAGATAGTCCATCAGCATAGATACGCTTGTTTTTTGTACTCAAAGGACGCACTTCATGTCCATTCCAGGTCGACATTCGTGCGCCAGTGATATGTTCGTGCCCCTTCGCCTCGCCTGGCGCACGAGAGTGTCTAGAAAAGCGCCGAACACATGTCGTGGCATCATTGCCAGCAAGTGACATTCCCCACTCTTCCTGTAGATGGCGGCCTACATGACGTCGGTCAAAGAGGTGAGCCTCGAGGGCAGCTATATTAGGTTTGCTTGGAGTACGATGCAGAGACGGTACTCACGAAAGGCGATTCACCGCCTACTACAAATTGATAAGGTGTTAGTGGAGAAAGCGCGATGGTCGAGAGTTCATGTGGCAGCCTAACCAGGGGTGCAGGGCAGCCACCCCTGCCACATGAGTGTGGCGTTCTGAGGTCATGTTGGCGGACTTGTCCATCCTGGTGTTCGACACGGCTTAGTGGGCAGGTGGATCGAGCAGGCATAGATACAAACCTCGGCTACCGTCAGAAAGAAATCGGGACTGTCTTCTGTGATGATGCGTTTTGTCCTCTTGGAATGACAATGCAAGGTACGAATGCACGCTTGTCTCGTGGAGTACTTCATCTCATTACCTGAGGGTGAACGGCCGACTGCCTCGCCAACGTCAAACACCCGAACTTGTCTGTCACCTGCCACAGTCGCGCTAAGGAATGCCGAATGAGCATTCAAACAGGAGTCATGTGTAAAAGATAGACTATTCACATCCTGGTGGATGAGGGGAGCATGTGTGCGTTGAATACATTCGCGCTGTGACCTGTGTCTATCACAGTCTGGCATGCAAAGGGATATTCATCCCGGAAGTCTGAGGAATGATCCATTCGCCACACCCGCAGCCTGATGTAGGGGATATCGTGAACCAATAGCCAGCAATTGCAAGGTTTGGAGACCGACTGCTGATCATCCCCGCTACTGATGAGAAGTTCCCCATTCTGTGTCCAGCTCAGGGCGTTCACACATCTTTTCAGAGTGGGATGGAGGCCAAGACATTAATCGTCCAGATAACTTGGAGGACACTATGCATGCTCACCCGGTATGCCCATAAGCATCGCTGCCAAGGACATTCACTCTGTCGAGGCGTCGGGCCCACGCATTACTGGTCATTTGCCGCCTCCAGACCTGTAGTCTTGCCGTGGAGGGGATGATCTCATGTGGAGAACTAGGTAAGATTGACCGATGCAGGGAGATTTGAAGTTCATTTGAATCCATTATGAACGTTTCCGAGTCTCCCGGCACAGATTATGTGTGGTGAGTAGAGACACTTATCAGTGGTGACCGAAAGTTGCGATCATGCGTGGCACACGCAATCTTGAACATTTGATGTCATCTCAGAACTTGCCACCAAGTCAGACACGATCCTACACATGAAGAGTCAAGAGTGCAGAGGCCGTACACTTGTGTACATATATAACGCCAAGCCAAGGTAGGTTGCTATTACTGATCTCCACTAGATCAAGCAGGCTCAACAGATAGGGGATCTGCGGGACAATAGAGAGCAATGATCACGCGGCAACGGCAAAGCCAACTGCGTCCCTTTCCAGATCGTACACAGTAAAGTAACGCCGGAGGAAGACATCACCTAGAACAAAATTAGTCTATATTTATGTGATTATTATAAGAGTCGTACCGATGATCCAAAGAGAGCCACCGCCAGGCAGGTTGATATCCAAGCCGGTGAAGGCGGAGATGCATGTGCCTTGGATATTGAGGATATAATCGCTACCCTTCAGAGGGTATGGCTTGCCGTCAAAGTAAAACGACAATTCCGGTAGCGAAGGAACCTTGGCACAGTCGACTGTGTATTGGCCGTTCCAAGAGCGCTGAGCACCAATGATCGTGTTCAACATCTCCGCCACGTCGGTGGGGACAGCGATTAAGGAGGTACCTAGTAGGTTGAGCACTGAAGTTCAAGCAAGACGATGCCTTAGGGCTTACCCGTATCAATAGCGGCACCAGTGTCCTCAAGCTCAAGAGTTTCCTCCCCAAAAGATATCTTCCCCAGCTCGACCTCCCAATAGGCCTTGCGGCGAACAGGAACATAAGAAAGTTTGCCAGTGTAGGCTGAGTGATCGATTCCACCAAACGTGGCCTCACCCCCATCCTCTTCCGAAGAACCAATACGAAAAGAGAACACAGGCGAATCGAGAAGACCCTGATCAATCATGTTGTAGACCGGCGGAACTATCTTATTCACTGAGATAGTGTCATATCCAAGGCCAAGAATACCGTCGAACCTGGAAGAAGCCATGAAGTTATAACGAAATCAATTATTCAAAAATAAACGCACTCACTTGCCAAAGGCAAAGGCAAGCCCAGGCTCACTGGTAGCTTCTGCGAAATCTTGTCTGAGAACGGAAAGGTCGCCAATGGTCAGCGTGTCCCGTGAGACGAATCCCTTCATCGAACCAGAGCCGTATTGAATAGAGAAGTCAGAGCCATTGGCGTGATACGATGACGATGCACTTGAATCATACTTGGCATGGAGGAAGCATGCAATGGAGTAGCACCCGGCGCTAGGTACCCAAAGGTTGCTAGAGCTACAAGAAGACGTGAGACGAGCAGGAGACGAGCAGGAACAGGAAACGTAATACCCAGTGTCAAGAATGACTTTGAAACTCTGCGGTGGCGTACCAAGGGTGATCTCAGTATAGTATTGTGCATTCAAGAAATCTGGAAGGAAATAAATGTGATACAAACAGAGGGGACGTAGACACATACTAGAAAGGGGAACATTGTGACCCCCGCTCAGCAAGTCCTCCTGCGTCCACACCATATCATCCGTCTTTAAGCCGGATTGCACCTTGCGGCCGGCACCCCCAGCACCAAAGAGGGGGAGTTGTTGGTAGGAAGACTGTGAACCATACTTCTCTGCGAGGTAGGCAGTCTCCAGTACGTGGCCAGGAGCCACAGAAGGCAGCTTCTGGAGCTTAAGCCTGTGAACACCAGCAGAGGCGAACGGAAGGAGCAAGAGCGTAGCGAACGCAGAGAGCAACATGGCGGGGCTAGAGCAACAGCGACACCCAACTCCAACTGTCCTTTAACGCCCGGCCGGGAGAATCCCGGAGAACCCCGGATTCATCTGGGTCAGTCCGAATCACCTAGTGCGCTCGTCGTAAGTGACGACGTGGACGATGGCTGCGTGCGACGTGGACGGTGCCCTTTCCACCATCGAATGTCTCATCCTCGCCCAGGCTGTCTACGAGCATGGCGCAGACGCCTGGCAGTCTGTGTCCTCGGTTCTCTCAAAACACCCTGCGCTCGCCCGGCCAGAGCCCTTCTTTTCCCCTCAAGTTCGCCTCCAATTCATACAATCGTGTCATGTATAGTTTACTCAATGTACTATCTAGTCCTGTCAGCAAATCTACGTCCGTCTCATGCGCGAAGCTTCGCTCGAATGGTAAGAAGCATCCGCACAAGACGCCGTCCCTTGCTCAGTCTGCAGTGTCAGCTGTGATGCCCGGAACAACTTCCCTCGCGGTAAGGACACCTCCTGATCTCCACCGCGTTCGTGTGCACTCAAGCCCTTCCAACAGCCCCTCTCAACCTTCGTCTTGCTCAGCGCCACTACTCAGCGCGGCTTCTTCACTTGCGCGACTTGATTGCCGCAGAGGAGACCAGGTTCAAGTAGCTCGCTCCCTACCCTTGTGCCCACATCTATTTAACCACCCTCCACTAGATCTCTCGTCGCCGAGATCGACGAAATACGCAGCGGCGCGTGGGACGACAAAATCAAGGCCAAACTTGCCAGCGACAATGCAAGTGCCAATGGGGTGACCGACTGTCATTCGCATGCTGCAGAGCTTGCTTCGGTAGGCAACATGGTATGGTCAGTCAGTTCATTCTGAGAGCCCTTTCCTATCTCCAGGAACCACAGCAAAGTGCGACAACCGACCTCGCCAGCATTACCGACCCAGAGGCCCTGACACAAACCCCTGACGATGACCCTAAAGACTACGTCGTCGACGCCACACAGCAACTCCCTATCACAGAGATATCCGACATGTCTATCGACACACAATTTGCGGTAGTTGCATCTGTCGCAGAGGACGTCATACCCGAACGTGCACCTGAGGATACTATTGAGGCCTCCCAGGAACTGATGACGATCGATATCTCGGAAACGAGCAAGCCAGTTTCTGAGACCACCCAAATGGACGTCGAGGAACCTGTGATTCCTCAAGAACCGGAACCTGAATACAGTGCCGACGAAAAACCACAGCAGCGTGAAGGTATGCGCTCTTCCTCATATTGTTCAGGCCTACGATTAATCCCATCGGTTTTGAAAGGAAAACGCAAGATTACAGACTCGGACAACGTCGAGGAACTCGTGCGAGAAAAGAAGAGACTTCGAGATGAATCTACGCCTCCGGACGTCGACGAGCAAGGTATGTATAGCTGATTTTTGCAGTGCCCGTTCGCTCATACGTCAGTAGCCTACTCTTCTCGGCACCAAAACACGACAATCGGGGAACTTGCGTCTCATCAGCAAACACCACCGCCTGTTCCTAACAAACGCTTCCAAACCGTAATAGGCATGCTTCACAGCCAGATCTCGCAGCACCGCAACGGTAATATTTTTCATAACCCCATCAAAAACTCTGAAGCACCGGACTACCGCGATATTATCAAGCGTCCAATGGATCTCAAGACTGTTAAGGGCAAGGTTAAAGATGGCGCTATTTCGAACTCGCTTGAGTTCCAGAGGGACGTTTACCTCATGTTTGCGAATGCAATGATGTACAATCGTCCCGGTAGTGATATATATCAGATGGCCGAGGAGGTTAGTTGGTGGTAGTTTCCAACGGTGGTTTGAACCGTGATATTCACACATCCCATCCTCATAGATGATGTTGGAGAGCGAAGTGCACATCAACACTTTCCGCCAAACTGAAGGGTTTATACGTAGCACTCGTTCCTAAATATCTCGTTCCTTGTATTCGTACACGGAGGATGTACAGATGGCTTCCTACTAGGAGCATGTGCCTGTATTTTTCGGGAACAGACGTCACTATGAGTGACAACAATGCTAGTACACACAATGATGGGAGCAAAGCAAGCACGAATTTTCAGAACCAAGGATGGTAGATCTCCGACATCCTCATGAGCTGAATCGGGTTGGTAGCGGTTGATATAAGGTTGGTAACTGTCTGCACGACAGGCACAGTTGGTGGTGTGGACACTAAACCGATCTGTTGCCAATCAGTATTTGCAGGCCCGCGAGTTGCATCATGCTTACCTGATCACGCTCGAGTTTGCATGCCATTGTTTCAGCACGCTTAACGACACCCTCGATGTTGCTGGCACAGTTCGTTCGGAAGGAGATATCAAACGTCCATGGTTGACCTCTGCCGTGCAACCAGGTCATGACTTCGTCACGAGCAAACAAGCAAAGTTGTTGCTCCAAGCCAAACTGTACCCCCTAATCAGAAATCCTCGAGATAGAGCTGGCACATTCACTTACGTCAGGTTCCGTAAGGCAGCGGCCAATAGCCATGATGCCAGATGTAAAGACACCTTCGGTAAAGAGGGGCCCAATAAATTTCTGCATATTTGGTGTGAACCGGAAGGGAACCGCATCGTTTGACGCAAAAACTGGGGCTTGACCAGCGACGCCAGGAAGCAACTCGCTCATAGCAATTCTTCCTGTTGAGCGAGACACGTGGAACCGAGATGGTGATCTGCTTGTCAGGCAAAAAACGTATGTCATGAAGCTTGTGGCAGCTGTTTGTAGTGCAAATTGTTTGCGCATTTTCCAAAGATCTGCGGGGCCGTTCATGATGCTGACCATATACTAGAAGAGATCGAGATCAGAATTGTGGAAACTGAAATTCGACAGAAAACACACTTTCGTAAGGACGTCGTCTGGAACGAGCTTCGTCACAACTTCATCCATAATATCCTTCCGAAGGTTGAAATATTCTGCCTTCCCAGGCTTAGGGGGGGAAGGAATGAAAAGTAGAAGAGAAAACGATGTAGATGAGCACATACAGGTCTTTGATTCACATGTTTGAAATCCAACAGGACGCTCTTTGCTTTCTCACCAGAGACGAGAATAGGATCCTCGCGCGTAATCCCGGTTTCTTCACAGTGACGATCATAAATATCACCCAATGTCACGTAAGACGAATCATTCTGAAGCAAACGAAGATTGGGGCTGCAGGATATGGCAGCTGGTATATGGAAATTGAGGTTACGCTTGCGAGACTCTTTCTTTCGTGCGAGTGCCCTATCCAAATATTCCTGAGGAAATTGTCTCAATGGTATGAAATTGACACACCCATTAAATATGCGGAACACCTGCATCACCCGCTCTTCGCGGCGACAATGACGCCCAGAGGGGAGCTGTACAGAAAACGACGTTCTTGAGTGGTCACTACCATGGATAGTGAACCTCTTCCAGCAGTATCCATGAGATCGACAGTTTTCAAACTTGGGACCAAATCTCTGAATGTGAATGAAGTTCTGGTTGCTATCCTTGTCCTGGATGGATGTTCAAGTATTTCCAAGAGCTCAGTGGTTCGCCAACCGCTTACCTCCGTATACTGCCCAGGAACCTCGATGTCATCGAATTTACCATACTGAAACTCGGTGAGATAGTGACTCAGAAGGTCCAAGGATTGGATGCGAGGTCTTGAGTCAAGGTATTTCTCTTGTCTATCTCGCCAACGTTGAAGTCGACGGATATATTCGTAATGCGTTGGCTTGCTCCGCAGGAAATCATCCTCGTATTCTTTCTGTGTGCACACATAAGAAATGATCAAATTAGTGTGCCACAAGACGCACCCGTGCAGGACCAGACAAGTTAGCCGCCATCTTCGTCAAGTTGTTTATTGTGTGCGGTGCGAGCTGTCCGTCATCCTCAGGCGTATTTGTACGCAGTACATAATTCTAGACAGTATTAGAATGGTCCACGAGCAAATGAAAGGCATACCTGAATAGCATCTTGAAGGAGCATACTGATCAATCGGTAGATCTCTTCCTCGGGTGGCGCCTTGAACCTTTGGAGTATCTGGTCGACCATAGTCTCCATACTCAAAATGAGGAGCGGGAAAGCAGTCTTGAGTATTTGTACAACCTCATCGACATATTCCCATCCTTGACGGTGGGTATGGACGGGCTGGGCGTCTGCAGTGGGATGCTGCCCGGGTAACGTTGGCGCTGAGTTGGAGTTGGACGCGTCTACATGAACAGGAGGCAGTTGTTGGTTTCCATTGACATCCACGGCAGTGCCCTCTCGCTTAACAACCTCGCCAGCGACCTCTGCGGTGGCATCCTGCATAGGTAGCTCACTGTCTGCGCGTTTTACGCCATTCATCCCAACCTGGCCCGCCTGCATGGCACGAGCGGCCGCGGCTGCAGCCGCTTGCTTCTTGACAAAGGCCATGTCCTCCTTGGTGGTTCGCAGAGGGAAAAATAGTGCCTGTACAAGGGTTAGCCGTGAAAATGCGGGGCATGAATGGTACTTGCCTGAGGGAATAACTTGGCTAGATTAAGAAGAATATAACGAGCTTGCTTTACTTCCCGCTGATTGATGGACAGACAAAGCTGAGGAATCAAGGATATCCAATACCAAAATGCAGCCTCTCCTTTATAGGTATCGAACGCACGTGAGATCGTGAAGTTGCCATCGTCGACAGAGAGCAACCAGAGGACACGAGTGAGCAGCGGTCGACTTTTTCCGTTTTTATATTGTCCCGCAGCTTGGAGGTAACAGCTGACAGCATTTGCGGCGTACGACATATCAGTAGGAACCTCCTTGAACATCCGGTCATTGTAACGGCCCCATTCTGCCCATGCCTTTGCTTGCGCCATGTCCATTTGCACAGCTTGCCCAAAGGCTAGATTCGCATCATCAGTGCGTCCACTCCTTGCATGAAACATTCCCTTCAGTGTGAAGAACTCTGCCTTTTGCGCGTTGGAGAAGTACATTAAATTGGTGTTATTGATTACTTCCAGGCCGGCTTGTAGGTCATTGGGTTTCTGGTAGTGGCAGCGCGCTTGCTCCCGGAGCTTCAGAAAAGCTTCCGATATCTCAATATTGGGGAGTGTGTATATCTTGTTTAAAGAGCTGAAGCAGACATCAAGCAAATCGTGCTTTCTGGCGACGTGGGCAAAGCGGTTGATGATCCATGCAGTTTCGTGATAGCCTCGATAACCAGAGGTATTGGCATTCGTGGAGGCTGCATTGCCGTTTTGATTGTTAGTAGAGGTGAGGGGGATATACGCCTTATTGATCGCGTTAAACACATTCTGCCGCCATGCCACAAGATCACTCCAGATACTGATGTCATCGTGAAGATTAGGTAAACGCTCTCTCCATGCTTGAAGGACCATCTTCAAATCAGATGATTTCTTTTCCAAGTTTTGGGCGTTCGTAGTAGAGAGAGAACCGAAGATTTGAACCGCTTCTTGAAGTTCCACGAACTGCTGGAAGTGCTGCAACAAGGGGACATGGGCGGCCGAAAGCTGAGGAGGAAGCCCAACCCATTTACGGAGGGACAGCTGCATCGCATCCTCGAGGATCTTGGTAAACTCCGTATTTTTATCTAAGGCGGCTGGAAGCTTCAACAGGGCGATGAATGCCTCAAATACTCGCCGACGGGGAGTAGCGATATCAGGGAGTTGATTGATCTGATCTTCCAGAGTTTCCCGGTGCTCGGTCCAGTCTTTAATTCTCCAGGCGCTTTCGAGCATGAGTTCCTGGTTGCCTTCGTTCTTGGCCAACTCATGAAGTGTGTCCCATTGTTGAAGCTTCTCAGCCGCGAGCATCCAGTGGTCTTCCCAAAGAAAGTATTCCGTTTCAGAAAAGGCAATTGCGCCCGACTTTGACCTAGTTTGAGCCAATTCGTAAGAGCTTTCCGCCTGATCCCACATCCCGTGTTGCTCGTATGCGAGACCAATATTTGTTTCCAAGTGAAGACAGCGATGACGCCACAGCCCGTAGAACATGTCCTCCTCCGCTAACTCGGCATACAGGTCGGCCAAGGAATCGAAGACGGTATCTCGCAGACTGGCGTCATCGTCCCGGAGATAATCGAGTGTGTGTTCGAGAATTTCCAGGCCAACGTGCCATGCGCCATATGTTTTGCATAAAAACTTCACGAGGTGAGGAGGCAAAACCATAGGAGGACTGCAAGCAAGGACTCCACTGAGCAAAGTTTGGATCACGTTCGGACGCATCTCAGCTTGTTTGATGTGGTAGTCCTTGCTCAGGAGGTTAGTCATGTGAAGTGTCATATCAGCCTGTTCCCTCCGGGAAAGACACCTCCACACGGCCGGGAAAATGGAAACCCACATGTCGTGGGCAGCGACAGGATCAAGAAACATGAGGCGTTGTATCGGCCGCACAATTGACACGGCCTTGTGGCGAGTGGTAAGGTATCCAACACCGGGCTCGAGGTTGAATTTTCGTTCTGGAATAAGGGGTATTTCCACATCTACGGAGCCCAAAAGAAGGTGCAGCGCTACGGTGATCCAATTGTGATCTGCGAGCGGTTCCCAGCTCTGGACGGCAAGGATGTAGGCGAGCCGACTAGAAGGAGTACGAGGAATACTACTGTCAAGCAGATCCATGAAGCGTTCCCGAAGATTTATGTCCCGTGCACGGCTCCCAAGCAGAAAGCATTGCTCTAGCCGTGACGTCAAATCACTTCTCCGCAAGGATGGCTCGGTGTAGATGTCATATATCAATTCCAAATAGTCGTGAAAGAGTAACTCCCCACGAGACTCGAAGCCCGCCATCTTTTGCAAGACGTTCAATTTGTCCTTCATCGTAGGATAGGCTTCGTTTTTGGCCATTGCCCACTCCCGCATCACGTCAAGCATGTACCGACAGAGAGAGATGCTTTTCGATTTCTCCGTGAGTGCCGTAAATGCGCCCAGGAAGGCTTTGCGCTGTTCGCCAAGAAATGGTAGAGTGGCTTTGCATATCTCTATAATCGACGTAATAAGTCGAACTCCGTTCTCAAATCCACTCGTACTTGGTGCAGAGTTGACGTGGTCCTTAGCAAGTTTGGTGAAAAGTCGTAAGAGAGATGCGGAGAAAGGTTGCACGCGTTCATAAGAGACTTGGACAACTGATTGCAGCATAAGCAGGGTGCCGCGCAGCGCGTTCGTATTCGCTAGACCGTCTTCGACTGCCGAGTACACGAAGCTGTGGAATTCAGACATTTCACCTTGCTTTTCGTCCTTGTCTGGGAGAGGGAAGAGACGTAGTAAGCGCTCAAAGATGGGGTGTAGGGCGTCATGAAGTCCTTGTTCATCTGTCACCAAACCTTTGCGCACGAGGGATTGCAAGATAGTGGCGTTCGCAATATACCAGTCGTCATCTTTATCCGTAGCCACGACACGTAGTACTTTGGCTGCGCTAAGAGCCTGGTTGAGTTGTGACTCCGAATCCAGATCAATCTTCGCGAAGTTGTCAGCATGAAGGCAGCGTGATCAGGGTGAAAAAAAAAAAAAAACACCTGTTCAAGTGCCCTCGAGAAATAATTCAGCTTTACTGTGACGTCGGACCAACCGGACGAGGCGACCATTTGCTGCAACAAGGTCAGCGCGCGAGGCACGAGGACTGTCTTGACCGGAGCCTCCAATGTTGCGGTCGCCAAGCGGACAAGGAAGCTCACTATACTTTCGCGGAAAAAAAGAGGTGTGGTCCATGGAGCCGCAATTGACTGAGTCTCAGCATCCTGTGGGTTCTGTTCCCAGTCGAAAATGACCTGTGAGATGTCGATGGACAGAATACGAGACTCTCCAGAGGCTGTACCAGAGAGGCCTAACTTGTTTAAAGAATTTACCATGTGAGGGATGAACAGAGCGCGAACCGGGTAGAACAGATGTGGCTGTCGAACTAGGAGCTGGTAAATCATAATAATCTGTTGAAAGCCGTTGCCCTCTTCCGCAAGAAGTCTGCGTGTTGTTTTTGCCCACTGCGGGTAGCCTTTATCATCTGCTCCGGACCTAGGAAGCACGGGGGCCAATATGTCCAGGGCCTGTTTAATCAGTAGCTTCCCATCAGTGTGCGGAGGGCGGAGTAGACCGGTCCAAGCGCGAAGAATGAACTTCTGTGGTGTATCAAACGCTTCAAAGAAACGAGCAGCTAGGAGATATGCGGTTTGTTTGACGACTGCATCGTCTGAGGTAATGTAATGCCAAGCACAACGGATGATGTCCTTCTTGACATCCTCCAGCAACTCCGGAAAACGATGTACAAGGACCGTGGTCAAATACAAGAGCTCGATCTTGAACATGTCATCGGCCTCAGCGAACGTGGCGTCGTCAATCATGGGCTGCCAAATGGTTCGATGAACGGCGCCTATGATATCCGCGTCAAGCAGGCCACCTTTATTCGGCTTATCTGCTTGGACAAGAATGGTCGGAGTGACAATGAAGCGCAAGAAATAGGTTTTTGCTCCCCACGACGCAGGCTGGCCTTCAAACCACAGGAGGAACCAAGCCAGGACATTCCTGCGATAGGATAAATCCGAGCTCAAAGCGACGTGACGGTAGAGGAACTGGGTTAGCCGCGTGAGGTCCATGGGTAAATTGCGAGTGTAGATTGTAACGACCTCGAGTAATAGATCGACCCTTGGGACCTTCTCGAGCACTTTCTGGAAAAACGACAACGCGACAGATTGTCTCCGAATAGATTCTATAACAGTGATATCCGTTTGTTCGGGCTGCAGCGGCTCTAATCTCCAGACCTCGATCACAGCATCAATCACATAACTGTTCTCAGATATCCAACCTGGCTGCAACTCTGCAAGGTCATTCAGGAGGTGTAAACCAGGTAGCAACAACATAGAATCGCCGCCCTTTAAACAGTGGGCGATCAGGGGTTGCGTCCTCGTAGCCAACTCTCTCTCCACGCTAGGAGCAAGCCTGGCCACTAGAATGTTTCGGAATGTCCGGAGATGACGCGGGAGATGCAGACGACGAAAGAAAAAGTCAAGGGTGTCTCCAGGATAACGATCAAGGTACTTCCCTAGAGGCTCGGAGAAAGGGCTCTGACCAGAGAACTGCATCTGCGCCTCTGTTTGAACAATGGCGTTGACGAGATTTTCAAGGAAAATATTTGCAGCAGAAGGGAGAAGGTGAAAGATGTTTGCCAGGCGGACAAGCTTGATGATACTTTCGTTTTCAGGAAGTGGCAACCGGGATGAAGCTTGCAGCATCTGAGGGTCCGCAACTATGCGAAAGTGATCGAGAAGTTTATGACCAATCTCGACCTTGAAATAGTTGATCAGTAGCTCAAGAAGACGAGCCAGACCCTCCAACCCTGAAACCGAAAGTCGCTTTGGATCGGCAAGGTTCATCAAGATGGGTCGCAAGCCAGTCTGCAAGAGTTCTTTCGGAAGGCGACTCTGATGAGTGAGCACCATCCGGAGTCCTTCGTGCGCTACCTCCTTGACTTCTTGTGACGGAGAGTAAAGTGACTTGAAGTATACGCTTGTCACCCTAGGACAAACGTCTGCATCGCATGCAGGTTTGTAGAAGCTGGTCCTCACCTCTGCCGTGTTTGATGTTGCTTGGAAAAAAAATCGGTCATAGGCATAGAGGCAGTGAGCAGCTTAATACAAGCCACTCGAAGTTTGATAATTTCCAACCCGCCCTGGCGAAGATTAGCTCGCCCAATACTCAAGTCATCCGCGTCGGCCAACGCAAGAGTCTCGTGCAGAAGTCTGAGAAGCTCGTCGTTAAGCTCCGGAAGTGGCGGATCAAGACTAATGCAAAATCGAACGGCATCAATCATGCCGATCTGGATGGAGAACGAGAGTGCGCGCAATGGCTTTGTATATATCGCGGTGAGCATGCGATCCCGGTGGGGTAGAAGAAGATCATGAGCAGACTTGCCGGTAATTTCGACAAGTAACTCGATGCACGTTTGTACCGCCTGGCGAACTACGGGATTCGGACTCGAAAGCTCTGAAAAGAAAATCCCAATAAGGTGGACCAACTTGGTGCGGGAGGCAATAGGGCCGTCGGCAGATACTTCAACCCCCGCACTTCCCACTCGTAGAACTCTCTTCAGGACATCGACCACATCACCAACGTCACGAGGAAGGTCGTAAGGAAGATCCTTCAAAATATGCAGAAGAGTGCGGACAAAGTCTACTTCGCGGTCCTGAATCCATCTAACCCCAAACTCTGGGGTGGAGGTCAGAATTCGGATGCCACTGCATCCCGCACTCTTCCGAACCCATGAGTCTTCCAAACAAATAGCACTGAAACGACTTGCAATCTGATGGAGTATTGGAACGATATCAAGAGGAGCAGCAGCTTGGTCTCTTCCCAAGGTGACTAGATCATTGATGATGAGAGCGACCAAATCTTGTCCCTGCCTGGCTTCTTCTTGTTTTTCGCGCGTTAGGACTCGGGGAAGTGCTTCAAGATAAGATGCGAGCAGTGCGCTAGGGTACCTCTTGAGACCAATTTCCTTGGTGGCATTCTTTCGCATCTCTAAGGCGAAGATCGCCTTCGAAAGCTCCCTGACGAAATTCTGTGCGTCTTCCTTTAGTTCAAGAACATAGAAGGCATCAAAAATAGCCTCCATGCATTTAACGAAAATGGTGGCTTGATTTTCATTATGAGAATTCTGTAGTGAATATAAATCCGCAAACAAACAGCAGGAAGACAAGGGCGAACCTCATACACGAGGAAAGTGATGCATGTTTCAAGGAATGTGTACGCATGTACCCGGTGAGGTCCTGCTTTGACCATGGTACGAACTGCAAGACTCGACATAGCATACAACTCCGCCTTCTCATTTGTTCCACCAAAAGATAACACAAGCTTTGCAGGCTCGGAGAAAGGCTTGTACTCCAACAGCGGTTCCTTGCTCAACAGACGCCGGTTTCGGCCCCCAAGTTTTCCGAGGATACGTATTGTCGTATGAGCATGGTGATGATTGGCCGGAAGCGGCTTTAGATGAGTGTGAAGCGCCTCCATCAGTTCACGTAGAACCGTGCTGAGTGTAGGATCAAGGAAATCCGGCGTTAAGTTGTCGATACAGAGTTCGAGCGTCCGTAGGCCTTGTGACACAAGCTCCGGTGTCCCACGCAGGGCAAGGGCAAGGGGATGCATGAGATAAGAGAGGTGCGGAAGGAGATGAGTGAGACGAAGCGGAACAGTAAGGCAAAGTTCCACTATCATGTCTCTGCTGTATCCGTCTGACGCAAGTAATTGACGGTTCAAGTTTTCTAGCATCTCAGGCAGCAGGGGCAATACCTCCTTATACAAAAGTTCAAACCGCCCTCCACCTCCACCAATGGCACGAAAGAGCCCTCGGAGAAGATGAAAGTAATTGGTGGGCTTTGTGGCCTTGGCAGCCAGAGGGAAACAATCCATGATTAACTTCGCAAGATGGGATGCTAGTATCGGCTCGTTTGGGGTAGGAAACACAGTGACGGTATTGAAAGCCATTTTGAAAAGTCGGATAGTCACTACGGCCGCCTGATCATCGTATTCGCCGAGTAGGGGTAGACGATCAACCAGAAATCGGAGCACGATGGCAACTAATGTCGGTGAGACGGACTCTCGACTGAACAGCAATTGACAAATGTGGAGGAGAGAAGGTCGCTTCTGCGCAGCTTGAAAGAACAGCTCGACTTTGTGCGTCCATACCTCTTGAAAGACGTGCAAATTCACTTCCAGGAGCACTGAGCTAAACCAATCCATTACTTCCGTTGCTTCCCTGGGCTCCGCATCGAACAATGCCATACACTTGATGCAGCTGGTGAAAAGACGAAATATGACTGTTCCATCAGGAATCGGGCCGTCACATTTCTTCAAACCAACTAGGCACACTCGAAAACCATGCAACAAAGTGCGAAACAGCAATCGGCATTCTGGGGCAGGATAAGATTGGTCAGTTCGGGGGATATAACCACCCACCGTGAATCACATCCTCAGGCTTCTCTACCGCATAAACAGCCGCAGCCACAGGACGTGCTCTTTCAATTTGCAGAACCGGAGATGCTAGCTCGTCTCCAACCTTTGCTTTCTCCAAGCGCTCGAACGCATCATCGAGTACGTTCGTCATTGCGTCTACTCTATCCACACAGGTCTCAAACATAGCACCAAGAACACGAGCCGCACCCTGAGGAGTGTCTTTGGTCGTAATATTCTCGATGAGACCAAACATCATCTTTGCGAAAAGTGTATGAAGAGTGTTTCCGAGATAAGGGTTGTGAATGAGGGTGGAATAAAGTGTTGAAACTCGTACGAGTTGATCCGCTGAGAGTTCAGTGCGTACATGGTGAACAAGGTCGGCAATGGCAGCATACGCTGACGGGCTAGAGATGAGTGTCAGTGATAATTGACACTACTAGAATTCATCCCTTACCGAAGGGTTTCCTGACTACCTACACCACTGCCAAGCAGAATCCTCTCGTTAAAAAGTTTGTCAATTTGCGGCAAGAGTGCCTTGCGGTGAGGTGTACCTATGAGGTGTCGCAAGACGACCATTAGGTCCTAGAACAGCATGTTTCGGAGCTTATCTGGGCCGAGAATAGGTTACATACCTTCCGGGCTTGGATGCCATTAGCAGGAAGATCTTGCAAAAGTCGGAGCGCAGAAAGAATAAGCCGCTCGCCAAATGAATCGGATTGTTCCGCAAAGCCGCGAATGATGTAGGCCACATACGAGACCATCTGGGAAATTTGAGAGGAGTATCCAAGGGTGACATGCATACCGACCTTGATCTGCGCAGTGATGAAATCTGCGTATGTGTGCGGGTTCTTGATAGTGGGTGCCATACCGGCCCAATACGACCCCATAGCTTCGTATTCTTCGCGAGCCTTGCGCTGGGCGGGTGACTCGAGAGCCAAAACTTCAAAATTGAGACCAAGTGTCGTATGTATTAAGGTGGCTACCATTGCCCGGTGACTTTGAGAAAATGTGACGACAACCATCCCCATCTCTGCCAAGACCTTGAAGCTGCGAATACTGGGTAGCACGACACTGGCATCCAAGACGGCAGAATCCTCGGTCAGTGTCTCCTGCACCAACCCGTTTATATTTCGGAAAACATCCTGAAGGATGGACATGAAGTCAGAGACAAGATCCTCCGAGAGAGCCCTAAAAGAGCGAAGCAAATCGATAATGATCTTGCAAGAGGTGACACCATTCTCTTCGTTGTCATTCCGGAGAGTATGAAGCATGCCGCTGAGAAGCGGGAGTGCGAGAGGTCGAACTGAATCGTTATATGGGATGCGATGGAGTACCTCTAGAAGAACACGCCGAAACTGGTATTCAAGCGAGTCCTTATGGTACGCAGCCTCGCCGGAGCGAAGGATTTCGAGAAGAACGGGGATCATTTGAGGGAATACGCGTGTAGAGTCCGTATCCCTCACAGTATCGATCATTTCTCTGAGTTCGCACGCTACGGTATGCTTGGTTTTGAGGTCTTGACAAGGAATAATGTTCAATGGATGGAGTATAGAAAGAGGATACACACCTATACCAGGATCTGCAATGCGAGCAGCACGCAGTTCCAAGTCCGCAGCTGTACCGAGCTGCGGTATGTTATCCATGGTGCAGGTGGGGGTGTAGGTGGTCAAAGGCGGGTCTACTGATCGACCCCGAAATCTTGTTTGGGCTATGTTTGGCTCAGATGCACGCGCTTTTCACGTGACTATAAGTCACGGGGCACGGGGCAGCCCTGCAGGATGTAGGTACTTTACTGAGGCGGCATGCATAATGGGTCATCTATCCCATTATAACCCCTGAATCAGTCCACGGGATAGCATACTTGCCACGGCCGTTGTGGTGCGCGTCCTCACCCTGCTCACGGGGATGGGACAGACTTTGAGAACGACGGTGGTTTTCGTCGCTGCGAAAGGAGCGGCAACTCATGAAATGGTGATAACTGCGGTTGCAGCGGATGGCGACGGATAGAAACCCTCGCCGAGTCAGCCATGAGATGCACAGATTGGCGCAGCACGTATATCGCATCCCGGAGCTCTGGCAAATAGCATTGTTTATCGCTGTTTACCGGGCCAGCGAAATTCACTTGTACTTGTCTTTCACTCCCATCGAATGAGATGGCTTCGAGCGAGCTCCTCAAACAGATCCAGGCTGGAAAGAAATTGAAAAAGGCAGAGACTAATGATCGCAGTGCGCCCGTGATTGACTCCAAACCAAGCGGTGGTGCTGGTGCTGGGCCACGAGCACCTGCGTCCGCACCAGCTCTTCCTTCTAGCGGTGGTCCTCCTCAGCTCGGGGCTCTTTTCGCAGGCGGAGTGCCCAAGTTGAAACCTGCAGGACAGGGCAATCTAGGTATTACCCGCTGCTATCACTGACCGTCCGTATTTTGTCTTATTGAATCTCTAGCCAAGCCGCCAACGCTCGGTAGGCCACCAGCGGTGCCAGGCCGAGTTACTCCGTCTGCTCCGAGCGCACCACCTCCACCCTCTAGGGTGACCCCTCTGAAGCCGTCGACACCAACCCCGCGCCCACCCCCGTTATCCGCACCGGCACTACCAAGCAGGGCAGCCCCCTCGCTGCCCGCTCGAGCATCTGCTGTCCCATCGCGAGCTCCGCCACCGCCAACGCGCGTTCCCTCTCCTCCACTGGCCGCGCCTGCACCTCCTCGTCGGCCTCCGCCTCCACCTAGGACTGTGTCACCACCATCTCAAATCCACCCTCCCCCTCCGGCTCGCCTTCCGCCATCTGCTGCTCCATCCATTGCATCTCCTGCGGACACACCATCCCCTTCTTCCAGAACGCCGCCGCCCCCTCCGGCGCGCTCCAGTAACCCCATTCTTCCGCTTCGCAAAGCCCCCCCTCCTCCTGCCAGACCCTCCTCTATCGCTGGCTCTCTGCCATCTCGTGCGCCGCCTCCCCCCCCGACTCGGAAGGTGCCGATTACGGATGGGCCACCTGCCCTCCCTATCCACGTCAGAGCATTATCCGAGGCCGAGTCGTCTGCAGCCCCGCTTCCGCCCGGACCACCACCGGTTCGAACGAATTTGCTGCATCCTGCTGCGCCACCACCGCGACCACGGGTTGTCTCTAGTCCTTCCCCTTCCGAAGCGCCACCTCGACCGTCTACTGCTCCGCCAAGCCGCCAGACAAATGGTACCAGGCCGTCCGCTCCAACACGGAAGAGTGAGCTTGCTCTCGCTTGTCCCGCTACTTGCGCAACTAACAGTACAACCCTCGCAGTCCCATCGCCCCCTCCGGAAGCTGGATCTCACAGATTCCCTATATCAGATTTCCCACCACCACGACTGTTTACTCCAGAGGCAAAACACTACAGCGGAGGTCGCCAACGTGGCTCCGACTTTGATCTCTCGAATATCTGACAAAGGAGAAGGATGTGTTGATTTTTGTACAGGGGTGTTGAGATACCTAGGTACAACTGTCTGTCGTAACCCAAGTGTTTAGCATGTTGCGGTAGCTGTCATACAATTGCCGAAGCGGTGAAGTTGACACGTATGCTTGACACGCCCATAAAAGGGTGCAAGCCTTTAGCGAGTCCCACTCAACCTTTCCCGCGTCTTTCAGCGATGCGTTTCTCGTCCCTTGTCTCGGCGGCTTCTGCAGTTGCTCTCGCGTCTCTTGCTGCTGCAGATTCGGATGCAGAAAAAGGCACTGATGTGCTGACTGTGACCCAGGACACTTTCGAGTCCATTGTCAACTCGGAGCCGCTCATACTCGTCGAGTTCTTTGCTCCATGGTGGGTTTGATGCCGTGCACCGTTGCGACCACAACCTCAGATACAAAATGCAGGTGCGGACACTGCAAAGCATTGGCACCGCATTACGAGGAGGCAGCAACGACTCTGAAAGACAAAAACATTCGGCTTGCCAAGGTGGACTGTGTCGATCAAGCAGAACTCTGCCAGGCCCATGGTGTCCAGGGTTATCCGTACGTGACTGGCTTTGTTCAAGGTCGCATGAATTAAGTATTCTCGCGTTACCAGGTCTCTCAAGGTCTTCCGCAATGGTGAGCCGATTGATTATACTGGCCCCCGCAAGGCGGATGGCATTGTGAGCTACATGGTCAAGTATGTGCTGCACGTATCTGTTTGCACATATGTCGCGACTAAACTATGGCCAGGCAATCATTACCCGCAGTCTCCCAAATCACCTTTGCCAATCTTTCTGACTTCCAGAACGCCGACAAGATTGTTGCAATTGCATATCTCACTTCTGACACAGATGCACCAGCAGCTGAATTCAGTGCGACCGCTCAGAAACACCGTGACGACTATCTCTTTGGTCTAACGACCGATCCGGAGGCCATTGCAGAAGCGGGCATCACACCTCCAGCCATTGTTGTGTACCGCAACTTTGACGAACATAAAACGGAATATCCTTACCCAGTCCCCTCTGCTACCGCCAAGGATGTCGAGGACTGGCTTCAGGAACTTTCTATCCCTCTTCTGGGTGACGTCAACGCTGACACATACACGGTCTACGCTACCAGTGGTAGGCCTTTGGCCTACCTCTTTGTTGACCCAGCGGATGAGAACAGCCAAAGTTACATTGAATCGCTCAGGCCTGTCGCGTCCTTGTATCGTGGCAAGGTCAACTTTGTGTCGATCGATGCAACCAAGTTCTACGATCATGCCAAGGCCCTGAACCTTGCGGAGCCCAAGTGGCCAAGCTTTGTTATTCAAGATCTCGAGAAGCAGCTCAAGTACCCTTACGATCAAGACAAGGCTATCGAACCCGAGGCGATTTCGGCGCTGACTGCTGACTTTATCGCGGGTAAACTCCTTCCCAAACTAAAGAGCCAGCCAATCCCCGAGACTCAGAACGAGAGCGTGTTTACTCTCGTGGGCGAGCAATTCGAAGAGGTCGTCTTCGATGATTCGAAAGACGTTTTCATCGAGTTTTATGCAACCTGGTGAGTTGTCCTCGGGCTATGTGAATGACGCCCGTTTGAGTTCTTTAAGGTGTGGTCACTGCAAGCGCCTGAAGCCCACCTGGGATTCGCTCGGGGATCACTTTGCGGACGTCAAGGATCAGATCATTATGTGAGAGACAAATGAAGGCGTTTTATTTCCTCTCTGAAGCTCACTTTTTCAGTGCGAAACTTGAAGCGCAGGAAAATGACCTGCCGGCATCGGTTCCATTTCGTGTTGCCGGATTCCCGACTCTGAAGTTCAAGCCCGCCAGTTCACGTGAATTCATTGACTATGACGGTGATCGTGCGTTGGAGAGCCTGATAGCCTTTGTGGAGGAGCACGCGAAGAACAGCCTGAAGCCCAAGACGGTCCCAGAAACGCCGGTGGACGCCCAAACAGTATTTGAAGCACCGAAGGCTGAGCACGACGAACTGTGATGCACGGCGGGGGTAGCTTAGGAAATCGAAACATGGTTGTGTCTATTTTGGCTTTCATGCATGAATCTGATCTGCGAACCCAATGGGGCCCAAGAGCACAAGTAAAAGCCCGAGAGAAATACTACAGTTTGACCTCCTTCAGGCCATCCTTCCAGAAGGTGAAGTATGCTGGAGGGATGATGAGTGGAGAATAAGGATGTGGCAAGCAGGCTCACGAGTGATGCCATCTTTCTGATAGCTAGGATGAGTAACAGTGATGGGATAGGGTAAAGAGCTTACGCGATAGTCAAGCAAGGCAACCATGCCGTCGGGATTCAGACTTTCACCGGTGTACTGAAGGTGTTGGAGAAAAGACCCATGACGGGAGTGTCAAACTTACGAATTCGTAGTTTTTAAAGTTGGCGACTATCTTTTTAGCATATGTAGCGGCGCCAGATTCAAATGCAGCGACCCTTTCTGGATTGCTGTCTTTCAGGTGTTCTTTGACTGCTTTCATATACCCCTGCAGAGCGGGGGCGATAATGACGGGAAGAGACAAGAACGATGGAGTATACCTTGAGATACGTGAGATAGCTTTTTTTGTCAAAGGTAGTTGATTGGAGGCGGAACGAATGGACTACGTTGTTGACTTGGACCACCCCATCCTCGAGGGCCTCGCCTGCTTCCTCGGCGGAGGGGTTTGCGCCTGTGCGGACATGAGTGCAGGGACAGAACAGCAGAGGGGATACGCGCCGATGTCGACGTCGGCGCCGGGCTTGACGGATATGGTCTGGCAGTCGACCTCGTAGACGATGTCGTCGATGAGCTTGCTGGGGAGGGGGTGAGGAGGCGCGGCAGGTGGGGGTGGAGGACGCACAAAGGGAAGGCATCCGAGAAGATCTCGTCGCTAGTGATGATGTCCGTGAAGAGCAGCATGGTGGGGACGGAGGGAGAGGCAAGGACGGGATCGATTGATGATCTATCGGCCCGTGTCCTGGGGTCTGCGCGCTCTCTGGGGTCCTCGCCCGCTCTGCGATGGACTACCAGCCCGTCCTCCGCCAGCGACACCCGCCCGCGACGCGCCGCAGCCCCGAGTCGCGCTACTGGCGCGGGTTCAGGCGGCCCGTGTTCGTCAAGGAGTACGCGCCCGTCACCGCCGTCCACTTCGCGCCACAGAGACCGCACAGGTACGCCGTCACCGCCGCCTCCCGCGTGCAGATCTACGCGCCCCGCACACAAAAGGTCGTCAAGACCATATCCAGGTTCGCCGACGTCGCCCGCAGCGCGCACTTCCGCCCCGACGGGAAGCTCCTCGTCGCGGGCGACGACTCCGGCCTCGTCCAGGTCCGTCTTCTGCCCTCCGCCGGCCCCCTGCTCATCTCCCCCAGGTGTTCGACGTCAGCTCGCGTGCCATTCTCCGCTTGTTCGATGTCCACAAGCAGCCCGTCCATGTCACCAAGTTCTCCCCCCTCAACCCCACCCATGTCCTCTCCTGCTCCGACGACACCACCGTCAGGCTCTGGGACATCCCTTCCCAGACCGACATCGTCACCTTTACCGCCCATTCCGACTACGTCCGTTCTGGCCAGGTGTCCTCATCCAATCCCCATCTCGTCCTCACCGGCTCCTATGATGCAACAATGAGGCTCTTTGATTCGCGCACCGGCCAGTGCGAGCTCCTCATGAGCTCCTCTTCCCCCGGGGCTTCCCCCGTCGAACAGGTCCTCATGCTTCCCTCCGGCACTCTCGCACTCTCTGCCGCCGGTCCCATCCTGCGCATGTGGGATCTCAATGCCGGCGGTCGCTGCGTTCGTGCCCTCTCCAATCACCAAAAGACCATCACATCCCTTGCCTTTGATGCCACCGTTGCCCGCCTTCTCACCGGCAGTCTCGATCAGATGGTAAAAGTGTATGATATTGCCTCTTACAAAGTCGTACACACAATGCGCTACCCGGCCCCCATCCTCTCCCTCGCCATCTCCGTAGGTACTGTGCCTTGCTCCCTTGTGCCCTAATTCATCCTGCTCTCAGCCGGACTCCACGCATATCGTCGCTGGAATGTCGGATGGCACCCTCTCCGTCCGTCAACGACAGCAAAAGGGGTCCCAGAGTGGTCCGGACTTGGCCGACGCTCTATCTTCTGGCACATACGAAACCTTCTTGGGTGGTCCACCTCCGTCACTTGGCCAGGGTCGCATCAACCCTAAACCCAAGACCGCTTTTCGTGGTGGTGTTGACGAGCTGAGGGTTGAGAGCAGACGCGCTCCTCGCCTGAGAGAATACGACCGTCTACTCAAATCATTCAGATATTCTGCTGCCTTGGACGCTGTCCTACGAAAAGTACGCTCCCCGACCCCCTTTTTCTGCGTGTCTCACCCCTTCTTAGAACATTCCGCCGATAACAGCGTTCTCGCTGATACAAGAACTCATCCACCGAGATGGCCTCCGTAGCGCTCTTGCTGGTCGGGACGATGTTCTGCTGGAACCAGTGTTGCGTCTCCTGGTCAAGTATGTTGCTGATCCTCGCTTCGGTGAGATGGTATGTGATATCTCCATGTTACTCATTGGTAAGTTTTCTCTCTTGTGCCAGAACCATTGCGATGGCAAGCATTATCTACCCTAGACATGTACACTCCTGTCCTGGGCCAGTCTCCTCTCGTCGATTCCCTATTCCTTCGCCTACGTAAAAAGGTTATCGCAGAGATTCGCTTCCAGAAAGAGCTAATGAAAACAAAGGGTACATTGGAGATGGTATTTTCCTCTGCTTCCCTGGTGCCCATATCAACCCTACCAGAAGATGTGTAACTCCATTGCATCCATGTATTAGTCGTGTTTGATATTTCACGAACACCCCTCAAGGGAGGCAATGAGGTTCTTGAGAATTGCCTTCTGCGTTATTCCAGCTTGAATTTTATCATTGCTTTGGCTCTCGTTCGAACTATCCACGTCAATGTTGTCGTCGTATATTTTTAGTGTCTGGATGATATCCTTGAGTGACAAATCTTTCCTCTGCAACATTTGCGTGATATGTGCGCGGATCTACGAACAATCAGCTTGAGTCAAGGATGGGTACCTGTTCACAGTCTAACAACTTACGCCGTCATCTTCCATCGAAATCCATGCCAGAATGTAGTCCACGGTCTGTAGGGTGAACAATCCCCCCTCCAGACGACGCATGTAGAACAGATCTTCGTCTTCCGTACCAATCACATCGCCTTCAGCTAGCAAGTCCTATGGGAACTTTGTTTGGACCGACCTGTTCTCGCAACCTAAGCTGAACGTACCTTTTTCGTATCTGCGATCTCCGCATCGATAGATTCCAGGCGGCTGAACGCTTTTTCTCGTGTCTCCAAAAGCTTGTCCACCTTGGCATAGTCCGTCTCAACAAATTTTGCCAACAGACGCATTCGGTCCATTGAGTCGGAAGGAAGATTCGAGAGCAAGGAGGAAATAATCCCTAGAATATGGGAAACGTCCTCCGGAGCTGGTGATGTCACCTTATGCTTTTTGGAGGCCTAAAGCAGCCTATGTAAGCAGCAAATCAAGATTATCTGACCCGAATGAACCTTGCCCATTAATGCTGAAAACAGTGTCTTGAGCCCCAAGGCCTCGACAAAATTAGAGCACAACTCGGAACCCGCTGGTCCCGACATGGCATAATCCAGCGTCTTTATTGACAGAGACTTTGATTGAAACTTCTCTCTGAGCGAGTGTCAGTAAAATGAGGAAAACACCACAATCACATTACCAACTTCATCATCAATATCATGAGATCCACACCTTCACTGGCCAGGAAAAGTGACTTGACCTCTGGTTCTGCTAATGATGAGCACAAAGCGTCAAACAAGTTCTCCATGAATTCAGTTTCGTCCGCGTCTACGGGCTCGCGATATCGAAATTGCTGGTCACCGAATGAGACTTGCACATATTCTCAACTTGGCTGTCACTCACTGAAAGTACTTTGAGGATGACCTCTACACCATCTTTCTTGCCAAGTTCCCGTCTGTTCGGAACACTGCTCTGGAGCAGAATCGAAAGCAACTCTGCAGCATAGCTTCGGTTCTCGCCGTGGGCCTTTGATTGGATACGTTCCAATAGCCAACTCAATATTTTTGTTTTAGAGACGAGTTGCACAGATAGGTCGGGAATGAACCCTAATATGTTCTCGAACACACCTACAATTGGGCTCTCAGCACTTCTCTCCAGTGGATAATAAAGCGCTCACCCAAAATGTGAAAGACACCTTGTCTGTCCGATTCCTCTTCCTCGTTTAGCCGAGAGAGGTTGTCAACGAGTAACTCGGGCACCGAATTTTCTACCTGGAGGTGTTTTGTCACTGCGTGAACCCTTCGAGAACAGCCCGAATCACCAATGATTCGATAAGCGCTTTGAGAGCGGGCTGATTGTCTTGCTCAGACGCGTCTCCTTCATTGCCAACATCCTCATCGGTCAATTCGTGGAATACCTCGACCGCGTCAATGACTATATCAATGTTCTCATGACTCAGCAACCCAACCAACAAGGATACAATCCCAGAGCGGACCATCTCTGGATATGCGAGAGCCGGGGACTGTGCTAAAGGCAGCAAAGACTTGATGGAACTATCAAGGTCCGCTTCCGAATCAATGAATCTACTCGGGAAGATGAGCCATGCACAACGTGTCGCGTGGCAAGCTCACTTCGAGGGGTCGTTTGGGTACTTTGAGCGCTGATCCTGGTTCTTATTGACTGCGCGCTCCAACCGCAAGAGTACCCGCCGAATACTGGTAATCGACACCTCTTCTGCCTGGAAACAAGAGCCCGGTGACGACGGCCATTGACATGCTCAACGTGAAGGAGAACGCACTTCGTCTGACACCCCGTCCCTTTCTGCTCTCTCGAAGACGCTCAGTATTTCTTTTTGTTCGCTTGTGAGTCCGCCACCGTAAAAGCGGCCTTCCTCGTCCTCTTCCACATAATAATCCGCATCCCCACCAGGCGCAAACGATGTGTCGACATCGTCCTCAGGTGCGTCTTCCACTGTAGGACGTCTCGAGTTTGAAACGTTAGGCTCGACCTGTGCCTTGGGCTCGGGCAATGAAGCACGCGAACTGGCAGACTCGTCCAACCTCATTTTCTTGAGCATTTCCGGGGTTGGGTTGTCGGGCAGCTTTCGCTTGGAACTTGCAGGAAGTTTGGGCACCTAAGTCGTGGCTCCCTAATGAGCGAAGGTACCAACGGTACCAAAAGACTAGCCTTGAACAACTTGTCGATGTCCATATTGTAGAGCTAGAACTGTACCATGAATGAAAGAAGCAGACCGGCAACGTCTACTTTTCACCCACATGACCTAAGCACTTGAGTACTCACAATCCAAACACTCAGTGGAGGCTAGATATGGCCGTTTATTACAGTACATCTAGGGTAGGTACACGGGAAGATCTCGAATGCTATACCTATAATTGTCCAGTCTCATTCATATTGCAGTACCAGGTGTGGCATTGGGGTGGCGTGGAGTGTGAGCATGGCTCAAGATTCTAACGACCCAACGTACTTGTTGTGCATCCTTCGCAGCTTCCTGTAGGGCTGGTATCAGTATGGCTTGCGGCGATTCTTCTTCAAATCCTTCTCCAGCTGCTTTGCCTTCCTATGTCCGATCTCTACAGGTCGGATGGCTGTGTCGTCCGCCTTTTTAAGCTTGACTGGACGATTACCCACATACTTGCCTATTAAACCACATGAGTAGCCGTATTATAGTTACACAAGTGTTAATGAGCTTACCATCCATTTCTTTCCATGCTTTCAGGAAATCCTCTGGATCGGAGAAGGCAACAAAGCCATATTTTGCCTACACACACTGTTAGCGCTCAATCGTGATGTGATGTAACATATATGTTGACCTTCTGACTCAACCTGTCTCGAATGACGCGGGCCTTCTGGAATGAGGGATATTTATTAAAGGCATTGGCGAGAACGTCGTCAGACACGTCATTGCTAAGGTCCCCAACAAACAAACGAAACCATGCTGGAACATCATTAGCAACACGCAAAAAAAATAGACGAAAGACCGACATGGGTTCCACTCGAGCAGAGTCTGGTCCTCCCACACCTTGCCACCCCCCTTCCGCAAGACAGTCGTCCTCTTCCCTCCTTTGGCAAGCTTTCCACCGGCTCCTCCACGTTTATCGATCATGGCACCCGGCACGTAGACGCTCTGCTGCGCAAGGATACCAACGTCGTACTCATAAGCATTTGCGGGGACCGGAGCACTGTGCGCAGAGGAGGACCCCGCGATGGGATACATCGGACCATTGTATGGCTGGTGGTAAGGGTTGACATCGTAAGCTGACTGTTGCTGACCGTAGTAGTGCGACGGATCCATCGGTGGAGGGACAAAATAAAGGCCGACCACCTGTGGTCGCACCCGAAATTATGTAATAAACTACACAGCTCGGTATCAACATGATCAAATAAAGTCGATCCTCTGTGCACGCGAGGATTGAGTACTCGTCGCTGCAGGCGTTCCCAAGCGATTTCAAGGTAAGTTTTACCCCTGCTCCGGTATTATGGTCCTTGTGTGTCGAAAGGAGCTTTAGGGGGTCGTTTGACTATTATTTCGCGTTTTGGGAGGGTGGATTATGAATGGTGCAATGAGATGATGACTCTGTTCGCTCATCCATCCCCTACTAGATGCCGTTTGTTAAGAAGGTCAAGTCAGACGCATACTTCTCGCGTTTTCAAGTCAAATACCGTCGCCGCAGAGAAGGAAAAACGGACTGTCAGTTTCCGCATTGATCGTACGTCTCCCATCCTCACAAGTCCCTAGACTATGCCCGCAAGCGACTCGTCACGCAGGCCAAGAATAAATAGTATGAATTCATCCGCTGATCTACTTTTTCTCCTGACGCCGCCGAAGCAATGCCCCAAAATACCGTCTGGTTGTCCGTTTCACCAACAAAGACATCATCGTTCAGATCGTCTATGCACGTCTTCAGGGCGATTTTGTACTGACTGCTGCTCGATCAAGAGAGCTCCCAAGATATGGCATTAATCACGGTCTGACAAACTGGACGGCTGGTATAGTTTTTGAGAAAGATAGCAACATCCGTGTACTGATGGCTTTTAAGCTTACGCAACAGGTCTACTCTGCGCTCGCCGCGCGCTAACCAAGCTCGGTCTTGCAGATAAATATGAAGGTGTTACAGAACCTGACGGCACGTTGAAGTTGACAGAAGCTCTCGACGATGAGGACGCCCCTCGCCCCTTCAAGTGCTACCTTGATGTCGGCTTGAAACGTACCTCTACTGGCCACCGCGTGTTCGGAGCCTTGAAGGGCGCGAGTGATGGTGGCATATTTATTCCTCACTCCGAAAGGCGATTCCCCGGATACGACCCGGAGAGCAAGGAGCTTGACTCCGAAGTGCTCAAGAAGTACATCTTCGGCGGTCATGTTGCAGAATACATGAATTCACTGGAAGAGGAAGATGACGAAAGGTAGGTACTACTGTTTGTCACTGACGCGAGGTCTCACGCCCCTTGTACGTGTCAGATTCAAGAAACAGTTTTCGTCGTACCTTGCAGATGGTGTTGGATCCGAGGACATTGAGGAAATATATACCAATGCATACGCTGCTATCAGGGAAGATCCCACTTTCCAGCCCACTGAAAAGACAGCAAACTGGAAAGCAGAATCACTCAAGTACAAGAAGTCAAGACTGACTGCCGAGCAACGCAAAGCTGCCATCGAGGCCAGGATCGAGGCTTTCAAGGCGTCTGGTAGTGGTGAGGCTGCCGACGACGACGAGGAGGGGGAGGAGGAGGAGGAGGAAGAAAACGATGATGAGTAGACCATTCATACCGGATCTTTGTTTCGTGCTTCCGCTGCTGCCGTGCTTTAAAACGACCGTTACGCCATGCGTATGTTCTATGCACCAAAATATATTATGGGGTTTCGCTATGAAATGGATAGGATTTTCTCCAAAACTGCCAACTGCCAAGCTATCAGCGAAACATGCTGATGAGGGGGGTAGGTATCTAGGTGTAACGTCTGATTCTCCTTTCCCCGGCCTACTCGGTAGGCTGAAGAACACACAGCAAAGTTGTCTGCAAACGACACACTGAAATTTCTGGGACTTCAAGTCAGCGTCTCGCACGTGGCTAAATAATTCTGTGGTCAAACTGACACGATGCATCCTTCCCATCTTCCGATTGTCTTGCCGCTGACCATGTCAACAAACCAAGTTGCCCCCAAATGTTCGCTGTATTGGATGCCAGACTCGCGGAGCTTGGCGAGTAAACATTTCTCTACTTCATCCGAGAGGAGTTGACTGAGCTGAGGAACAGATGTAATGGGCAGTGTAACCTGCGGGAGATGTGCAATCAGGGAGGATGGCGATAGGAAGGTGAAGCGCAATGTTTGCCTGGTCATAGAAGTCAGCTCAGCGCGTCTAAGAATGATTACGACTACCTCTCGTCGATACGCAAGAGGGCTTCACCCCCGACTCTCTTCAATACATCGTTCTCACCCGCCAGGCGACGTTGCAGACCTTGACCAGTCTCCCCGACGGGTTGGAATCTAAGCGTGCATGTCACGCCCGCATATGTCAATGCGAGCGCCATTTTCTCTAGTTCAGTCTTTATCTTGATACAGAACTGTTGATACTGCAGCAGATCAATGATGGGCTGAAGAAGCTCAGAAGAAGGTTGAATATTGATTGCGGTGGGTGGACGTTCCGAACCAGAAGCCGATACCCGTTTAGACCTATCACTGGTATGCATGGTCAACAAGAGCGCTTGCAACATGGCATGTATTAGATCACATGTTGCTGAAAGTGCCCTAGGTCCACAGGATTCTTCACCAAAATTTTCGTTAATATCGATCTGTCCCTCTATGAATTTAAGTAGGTTTTGGTTATCCGGGACGCACCATCTTAAATCGCAATTCGATGCCGTGATCCACATCAATCATGATTATACGTTCGGCGACCCGAGCAGATGAGGTAGGGAGGGCGCTCGCTTCCTTGATCAGGACGGCAAAGATCTCTTCGTCCACGATTTCCATTTGAGCATCTTCAAGAGACGTCTCCAAGGAGGGATGTTCGGGAAATTCAACAAAATTGTGAGCAATGTGAGTCACTCCAGCCGAATTCACGACAGCTAGTGAAATCCGTAAGCGAGTCGGCTGACGATGCGGAAATGAGAGCAAGTTCATTTCCGTTTCACGCGCGGACAGATGAGCCACAGCCTTCCTTCGGAAATGTTTCGGGGCTACGAAATCCAGATCAGACATAGCTAACTCGAACGGCAGCAAGGCACACACATACATTCCTCTAGCCCGAAGGATATTAAAAAGTCGCGGGATGTTCTGTCTGAACCTTTGCCTGACGGTGCCCAAGCGGGTAATGGGGCAGGGACCAAACTCCAGTTCGCTTTTCTAATCTTGAGTGCATCAACCCAATACTTTTCGCTATGTAAGCGGCCTCTTTCTAGTTTGGACGCAGCCTGCCTGAATACGTCTGCAGCTTTCCTGAGTGCCTCGTCTTTGCCACCTATGGTAAGCTGTGCATTGAAAGCATCGACAGAACTGATCGCTGATGGCTTGGATACCATGCTAGCACTCAAGGAATTTGTGGGTAAGGAAGGCACAGGAAGAGGGTCCTTTGATGAATTTGTGGACGACAGGAGGTAAGACAGAAGGTCCCTGGCTTGCGTCATCTCTCCTAGAGCAATGCTAAGAAATTGCGTGACCCATGAAGCACAAAGATTCAAGAGCTGTGCCTACAATAGCTGCGGAGCAATCTCCATGCGCATCTTGAACAGCTGTTCTGATGAAATGGTCAATTTCGTGTTGTCCGTTGTGTGTTCACCATCCTCGGAGACCGGTGAGCTCTCTCGCGGTGGTGCGACAATACCACCCGCGGACAGCTGGTCTTGACGTTCGAAGAAGTCAATACCTCGTTCGACGAATATCCGCCGAAGGTTTTCTCCGAGAACTGTCGTGGAGTCTTCGGTTCTGTTCCGGGATCAGCCAGCGCACGCCGACGAGTCGGAACCCATACGGTTCAACAATTTGCTTGCCATCAGGAGTGATGTCGGCCAAGATCGGGATACGCGCACCACCATCGTCCTTGTAGGGCCTTTCGAGCGATAGTTTTGTCCTTTTCCACTCTGGCTCACCCGACATGAGTTCGAGTCACTGGAGTTGTCGACACGTGATCGAAGGGAATACTCCCACACCTTTTTGGCGTCGGGAACTAATCTTGATTCTTGACACTGATCCACGAGGACGCCATGGCCAAAGGCACTCCTACGGGCTCAGCTTCCGAGCGTATTGCCATGAAAAGGCGCAAGGCAGAGGACGACGATTCCCCCAGTTCTCAGTCGAAAAAACCTCGCACCAGAGTAAGGTATGTCTTGCCTTTCTCATGCACGAGCCTTTCCTCACTCACTCACTAGCTTCTCTTGCGGAGAATGTCATCGGCGCAAGCAAAAGGTAGTAATTTCCTCATACACACCAGATGCCGTGGACATCCTCATCACTTAATTCCAGTGTGATCGCCAGATTCCTTGTTCTCATGTGCGATCTCTTGCATTCTTGTAATGTACCCACGTTACTGATGAATAGCTTTAGTGCATTGCTCGGAAGGTACCTGAGCTTTGTAAAGCGTACACGCCCGGAAAGACAGATCAAGATATCAGTATGCGACTAGCAAGGCTCGAACATATCATCGAGCTTGCGCTTCCCCAATATTTTCATAGTTCCGTGTCGCCATCTGCCGCGCCTTCTGATAGACACAACCGAGCCAATTCCGAAGGCCCTGATGAAGACAGTCGCTCTATTACTGACGAGCAGGATCCCAGCGGAGGTACTTTCCAGAGTGGGAAGTGGTATGGCAACAGCGCCTCAGGAAGTGTTGCTCCAGCCTCCGTATTGGAGCAAGTGAATACTTCGATAGCTTTCGTTATCATGAGTCTGACGTGCATCCTGTTAGCTGGCAAACGTCGTAGTTGCCAGTTCTCATAAAGAGCAGTGGGAGCCCACCCAACACAATTCTGGCCACGACGCTTCTACAACACAAAATGGCATCCACGTCATGGAACACAAAACGGCACTTACAGCTCCTTCTCTCATTGAATCCGTACGGCAGGATTCCGAACCGTCTGCAGCCGATAACCTGAAGAGTTTGGTGCAAGAATGTGGGGTATCACCACACAAGATATCGGAACTACTTCAAGAACTTCCTCCCCAGCGATTTTCAGACGTGCTCATCGATCATTACTTCGCATCCATGTGAGCACTACCTAACTGCATTCCTGGCAGATGAACTGTATTAATCCTTGTGCAGAAATTGGACAAGGTATCCTGTGTGTGAGAAAGACTTCCGTGACGCATATACCTCACTTTGTGCGAATGGAGTTGGAGCGAATACCAATGATGCGCGTTTCTTACCCCTTCTGTTCGTCGTGCTGGCCATTTCGGTGAGACTTGCGCCGGAACATCTTGCTGGTGATTTACGCACCAGGAGGGTCACATCGCTAAGGTATTATTGGTCATGTATGTCCTATCCACTATGTTTATTTTTTCAAGCTGACACCCTGAGGAGCCCGGCGGTCGCTTCTCATCGCGGCCGCAATTCAGCCAGATTCACTGGATATAGTTCTTACTCGCTTGTTGGTAAGCTTGCTGGCCTCTCGTATCCCCGTGGTCTGTTCTAATGTGTTGGACAGAGTGCCCGCTTTTTAACATTCGACCGCCGAATTACGGAGTGCTGGAGCCAGCTTGGTGCAGCTGTGCGAACTGCACAGGCCCTCGGCTTACACCGAGACGCTGCGCCTAGGGTCAGTCCAATCACCCATGATGTTTTTACTTCTGGTGACGTTCTTCAGGGGCTGGATCCAGCCCAGGTCGAAAATCGCAGACGTATCTGGTACGATTGTTGGCCACGTCCCTTTGCATACGGATTAAGCATGATACAGGTCCTATCTATATCACGCCGATCGTTCATATGCCCTTGTGCTTGGACGACCTAACGCGATTCAAGATGATTATACATGCACACTCCCTCCTCTTAACATCGACGACGATTTCTCTCCCGCTACAATTCGCAATCCTCCCCCTCTTACGAGTCCCACTCCCATGACTTTTGTCATCCTCCGCCATCAACTAGCTACGGTCATTGGTCGGATGGTTCATCATTTTCAAAGAGTGAACACACCTAGCCACTACTCGGATGTCCTCGCTCTTGACGACGAACTCCTAAGATTTGTTTCCACGTTACCACCCCATTTTGCATTGGATCCAGACACCTCCCTTGATGAGAAGATGCAATTCTTACCCGTCCACCGGTTCTTGTTGACTACAGAAATCCTATTCGTGAGGGTCATCTTACACCGACCGTACCTGCTTCGCAAGCTCGGCAGCGATCGTTACTTGCGTTCACGAATTGCATGCTTCGAGTCTGCCATCAAGGACTTCGAGGTTCGCAGGGCTTTTCGCGAGAAGATGCCCAAGGAGACTCGTGAGTCTCTCCATAACGCCTACCGGGAGTTTCAGACCGCGATGATCAGCGGTATTTATCTCGTTCTGCACCCTCGTGGGAAGGACGCAGGGATGATGCACACCATCTTGGACGGCTTCCTAAAGGACCACGAGGGTGTTCGCGAAATGGATGAGACTACCCGTCGGGAGCTCAAGATTATCGAATTCCTGAAGAGCCATGCTCTCCAGATTGCGGAAAGCGTGGCGCAAAACGCAGATCAAGATTCGCGTACAGTAATTGACGCTCAATTATTAACAATGGCGGCGATTTCGCGCCACGGACAATCGCCATTTTCTTCCCTCCTAGCTGCCACGTCGGGTTCTGCATCTCCTCACTTGTACCCGGCATCCCCGTTCATGCAATCCCCCGCTATACAACGTCTGCAGCACAGTGCTTCTACGGATGGCTCGCTCAGCTCACCTGCGGGCACAAACAGCCCGTGCGGAGAAGATGAATCTACAGCCCAGTCATTGCTGGATCATTGGTGCAGCACTTTCAATGACGGGGCAGTCGATGGACCAACGGGCATGCCAGCGCTCTCCTGGGGCGGGCCTGGCGGTGCAGATTTTACCGGGTGGGTAGGGGCTGGTGCCAATGTACCACTACCCATTGACCCGAACTTGTTGCCGACGCCCGATGGCGACTGGAATTATTGGGAGAATCTTGTTAGTCAGATCAAGACGGGACCTTCCCTATAAACGCTAGACATGCACACGGGTAGAGAAGCAGGCTTCGACAATGGATGTATTTACGGTATATGATCTGCTCTGATGTACGTTTCAGCCATCCAATGTCCACAGTGTGGAATTTGTCCCGAATCTCCAAGTTTCTGTCGTACATCCAGGCAAGGAGTAGTATTTTATCGACCTATGATTGCTGTAGTAGTCGGTATTCGACTCGGGTGATCGATGACCTTGGACTCGGGCTGAACTACGGAATGACGACCCATTTGGCGGAAAGTAAAGAGTCATCGGTAAAGAGTCATCGGTGTTGTTGCCAATTGGAGGACCGACGGATATGGAGCAACCCTTTTAGGTCTGTACTGCCGCCTGCCGACGTTGTCCATGCAGTCCATCAACCGCTTTCTGTACGGGCCTACGCCGGAGGAAAAGGTACGAGTATGGCAAGGTAAACTACGTGCAGAAAGCCGACAGTTGGATAGGGAGATGAGGCAGGTGAGTTCCGTAGAATCCCCATGGCGCACGTCAGTCAAGATCTACACTACAGCTCGAAGCGGCTACGTCCAAGGCACGAACGACGGTAAAGCAACTCGCGGCCAAAGGAGATGTCAAGTCTGCACGGATACTTGCCAGGGAGGTCGTAAGAAGTGATAAACAGAAGGACCGGCTGTCGGTCAGCAAGGCTCGCCTAGGTTCCATAGGCACACAATTGACGCAGCAACTCGGTGAGTGGGCATGTACAAGCGCTCAGACCTTGAGCTTGAAGTGTTCCTCAGCCATGTTGAAGGTCACTGGCTCGCTGCAGAAATCTACCGAGATTATGAAACTCTCAAATTCACTCGTCAAACTCCCGCAGATCAGTCGGGCCATGCGAGAGATGAGCATGGAGATGACAAAGGTGTGTCGCGACACGTATCGATAACACAGGCACTCGATGGAGCGGCCAGGCTGGCATATTGGAAGAAATGCTCGAAGACACACTGGAGATGGACGAGGAAGAAGGGATAGAGGAAGAAGCGGACGCAGAGGTAGACAAGGTGTTGTTCGAGCTGACCAACGGCAAGCTCGGACAGGCCGGGACAGCGGGAGTGGAATTGCCAGTGAGTCCGATGATGTTGCCGGGGGGGTTTTGTCGCCTGACTTGAAGCACTCGAGCCTACGCAAGACCGGCTGGAGGAGGAGGAGATGGAGAAGACGATGGAGCAATACCGGCAACAGCTGGACGGGCTGCTGAGCGGCTAGTGGTTCCGAATACCAGACCCGGGGCTGATTTGGTGTATTGTAACTTGCTACGATTGATCGGCTTCCTGAAATAGGCGTGGGCTGCTCTCAAAGGGTATTCCACGTGCGACAGTCCGTGTATACCCGGCTGTCCGAGCTGGGACTTTTTGTTCGCAACTTTTTCGTTTCTCAGTCCTCTTAAAATGTTGGCCCATAGGTCTCTCACTGGTTTCGCGAAGAGATCTTCTCAGGTGGGAGCGAGGTTCTCCTGTTCACGACAAAGCTCGCCCTTACGTTGTTCTCCAGTCCTACAGGCGATATGCGGCTGCAGCGCCAACCACAGCGTTTGCTGGACACAAGAGCAGCCAGGCAAGCAACACACAAAAACTTTACATGCTTTACTCATCTCTGCCCAGGGCAAGTACGCAGTGACTTTGATTCCGGGTGATGGTCAGGACATTGTGCGCACAACCACAGACCGACGCATTGACGTGAGTCCCAGGTATTGGTCCCGAAATTAGTGAATCGGTCAAGGCCATCTATTCCGCTGCCAACGTGGGTTAATGCTACGTGGGTATTCCGATGTGCTGAACGTGAAAGCAGGTTCCTATCGAATGGGAAGAAGTCAGTGTCACGCCCGTTTTAAAAGGCGGCAAGACGGTCATCCCGGACACAGCAATTAATTCAGTTAGGAAGAATACCGTCGCTTTGAAAGGTATGTTCATCAGAAGCATTGGATTTCTCAAAGACTGAATCGCCTCAAGGTCCCTTGGCAACACCGAGTGAGCTCAACTTTGATGAAAGCTCACGCACATAAACTCATGCGTACCAAGTCGGCAAGGGACATGTCTCCCTCAACTTGACACTTCGTAGGACGTTCAATCTTTTTGCCAACGTTCGTCCATGCGTCTCGATCAAGGGCTTTAAGACCCCGTATGACGATGTCAACACTGTTCTCATCCGTGAAAACACAGAGGGTGAATACTCGGGTATTGAACACGAGGTATGTTATTAGGTATCTATGAGCCCCCCTTGCTTATGTGGCGGTTCTAGATTATCGACGGGGTCGTTCAGTCCATCAAGCTCATTACTTATGACGCATCGGAGCGCGTGGCACGATATGCATTCCACTATGCGCAAACCAGCGGAAGGAAGAGAGTGACTGCGGTGCACAAGGCCAACATCATGTAAGCCAGAACAGCACATGTCGAAATCACGTATTAATTCTAGCAGGAAAATGTCCGATGGTATGTTCTTGTCGGCTTGTCGTCACGTCTCGAAGGATTACCCGGACATTTCGTACGACGAGGACTTGCTGGATAGGGTCTGCCTGCAGGTGCGCTTCGCTGCGACGAACGGCTGACAGATTGAGTAATATCGGACAGATTGTACAAAACCCTGCGCCATATTCGAACCGGGTCATGGTGATGCCCAACCTGTACGGGGATATTTTGTCGGACATGTGTGCAGGGCTCATTGGCGGTCTCGGGCTGACCCCCTCCGGCAACATTGGACGGGTACGCATGCATTATGCTTGACGGACCATCGCGAGCGCTAAGCGTGCTCAGGATGCATCGATTTTTGAGGCTGTGCACGGTTCCGCGCCGGACATTGCAGGCAAGCCACGTCCGTGAAATCCGACGGGGGTCGACTGAGAACATGCACAGGAAAGGGATTAGCTAATCCAACGGCACTCCTGCTGTCTTCTTTGATGATGCTTAGGTACGTTCACATTCCGGTGCGGCGGGCTGCTGGCTGATCCGACATGCCTCGTTGCAGACATATGAACCTGAACGAGCACGCGGCGAACATCGAGAAGGCGACGCTCGATGTACGTGACACTTGGCTGCCGTGTTGTCTTTGGGATGCTGACGGGTCGATCTGCAGACGATCGCCGAGGGCAAGACAATTACCGGGGACCTTGGTGGGAGGGCGACAACGAAGGAGTACACCGCCGCGATCATCGACAAGCTCTCGGGGCGCGGGTAGACGTAGATAGCTGTGATGTGCTGCGGTTGACTAAGATGTTCCTTGCCGGCGTTGTTTTGAGCGTGGGAAACATCGGGCAGGAAAACGAGGGTGAACGCGGTGCGACATTTCTCTGCGACGACATCTAGTAAAATCCCATCCACGCCTGCACACGGCATCCACCTCCATAGTCCCCCACAGGCCCTACAGGGCAAGTCTTCCAGCATACATCCACTTTCCTACCACTAGGTGCTCCTCGTGCTCTCTCTTTCTCCCCCGTCGACAACGTCGTCCCCTCAGACGCCAAAACAAACCACTTGACACCAATTTTTTGTAACGTTACCCACGACATGACAGACGAACCCAATCTTAATCAAGCCAAGAAGGACGACTCCAAAAAGTTGTCCTCGGCCCCAGGCGTCCCCCGCGGATCCAGGCGAACCCCGTCCAATGCCAGGCCCTCCTCTGCTGCAGGGAATCTTCCTGGTGCACCAAGGCCCTCTTCAAGGGCCGGGAGCAAGAAGTCCGTCACCCCTGCAGGGGGCGGCACGGAATCCGGCTCTGATTCTAGCAAGAAACCCACGGATGCGAAGAAGTCCGACGTCCCTCGCAACAAGAGTCAGGGCAGTGGTGCCCAACGTAATGGAAATCACCGCAACCGTCAGTCCTCCTCTTCACAGACCAATCGCAGCAGTGCTGCCAAGGATCGGGCTTCGATGGGCCAGTCTTCTTCTCCCGCGCCCGTGTCTGCCTCGGAATCTAGTGATGCGTTGTCCTCCCTTCAGCGTGTCATCGCGGATCTCAAGACTACTGGCCCGAATCAAACGTCACCTCCCAATAATTCGCTCGCTGCTTCCATGCATGCTCCACAGGTGCCAGTCTCTACTCTCCCTGTAAACGCGTCTGTTTTCCACCCCGGCGCTTCAGCATTCCCGGCTTCGGCCTTGCCAGATGCTGTTCGGCACCGCAAGGCTGCGTCACTCGGTGCATCTGCCCTCTCGGGCAATTTCAATTCTTTCTCACCTCATCTTGGTGCGATGATCGAAGACGCGGAGGATGGAACAGGCACACCGTTTGAGGACGGCGAAATCTCCGAGAATTTCTTTCCTAATTCCGGCCATCAGGTTCGGTCTCAGTCTCAAAGTTTTATGGCTCCTCGTTTCGCCGCTTTGGCTGCACAGCAAGAGCAAGATGTTCTCGGTCCTACCGGACGTCCTCAGCTTGCACCTAACTTCATGTTCGGGGCTCGTCGGCGCACGAGTTCTAACGTGCCCATGGGCCCACTGAACGAAGAAGATGTCGGATTTCAATTTCCACAGCAGCAAAATCAACCTTCTGACGGTGGTGCGCACGAACAAAGTCACAGGAGGCCAGAGAATGACATCACAGGCATTATGGCCGAGCAGGTTTGTGATAGAGTTGTGCTCTGTTTGACTCGACTCATTTTTCTCAGATCGCTATACAAAACCAGATAGAGGCCCTCCAACAACAGCAGCAAGCGCTTTACCAACAGCAACTGGCCTCTAATCAAGTTCTTTCCCTCCAAACTCCTGGCCTTGCGCCCAACAGGCATAGACGTGTCCAGAGTACGCTACCCGTAAGCATTGCGGGCAACAACGTCGCCAGCTTTACTCCCTCAATGGGCCAGTTCAACTCTATGGCCAACTTGGGCGTCAGCCCTGACTCACAGCCAGCTGGATTACCTCGTGGCCACGGAAGGAGACATAGTGTCAATGTCGTTAATAAATCCAATACTTCTCAAAGCAACGTTGGTTCTGTGAGTTTCCCCTACAGCGGCCAGGATGGATTCGAAGATGGGTTCGCTTCTTCCTTCGGAGGTCATTCGCGCACAACATCCCGAGTCGACTCTAGTTGGAGAATTAGTGCGTTTCAACCTTTTTTAAGGAATGCCTTGTTAATCCCTTCGATGCAGACGGCGGCGTGATTCAGGGCAACAATGCGTTTGCTGCCGATCTCGCGCAAGCGCAGGCTCAGCTACAGAGCTTGCAACAGTTTCGTGCTGCTGCCGGTGGTCACCACCACAAGATGCCATCATTTTCTTTCCCGAACATGTTGCCCAACATGATGGCAGCTAACATGATGGGTTTGGGGATGGGTGGCGTGAGCTTGTTGCAGCAGCAGCAGCAACAACAACAACAGTTCCAGTCTCAGTTACAACAACAATCCACTCAGCCTCAACGCAAGTCTCTTTTCGCTCCTTATCTTCCTCAAGCGTCTCTCCCCCCTCTCTTGGCAGCAGGCAAGCTGGTGGTTGGTATTCTTCGCGTCAATAAACGCAACAGGTCAGACGCATACGTCGCCACGGAGGTCTTGGATGCCGATATCTATATTTGTGGCTCTAAAGATCGCAATCGTGCTCTTGAGGGTGATATTGTCGCTGTTGAGCTTCTCGACGTTGATGAAGTGTGGGGAACCAAGAAAGAGAAGGAAGAGAAGAAGCGTAAGAAGGAAGAGAACTCCGCCTACGACTTGAAGACCACCGCTGGCCGCAAGGATGACAAGAAGAAGGACGATGTGGAGGTTGAAGGCCAGGGATTGATGTTGTTCGAGGATGAAGAGTATGTTTGGTTTGACAACATAGTCGTTGCGCTGACGAGTCTGTTCTTAGGGTCACAGATGAGGTCAAACCTCAATTCGCTGGCCATGTTGTGGCAGTCGTTGAACGCATGCCTGGACAACTCTTTTCCGGGACACTTGGTCTCCTTCGCCCATCCTCGGCGGCTACCAAGGAAAAGCAAGAGGCTGAACGCCGGGAGCGAGAGGGTGACCGTGGAGACGAACCGCGACGCGGACCGATTGAACGTCCTAAGATTGTCTGGTTCAAGCCGACTGACAAGCGCGTCCCCCTCATTGCCATTCCGACCGAACAGGCGCCTGCAGATTTTGTCCAGAACCCCGAGGTTTATGCGAACAAGCTGTTTGTTGCGTGTATCAAACGTCACGTGCGTCCTTTATGTCTTAGCTCGTTCACATGCTAACCTTTGGAGTGCAGCCTATCTCCTCCCTTCATCCTTTTGGTACTTTGGCGGAAGAGCTTGGTCCTATCGGAGACATCGAAGTCGAGACTAGTGCTTTGTTGAAAGATTGCAACTTCCCCACCGAAGAATTCTCCGAGAGTGTGCTTAAGTGCCTGCCTCCCACTCCTTGGATGTGCGTTACCTATTTCCTGCTCTGCGCGTCGTGTTCTCACTGCACACTAGTATTCCGGAGAGGGAGTATGAAATCCGCAAGGACCTGCGCCAGGAACGTATCTTTACGATTGACCCTGATACAGCTAAAGACCTAGACGATGCCTTTTCTGTCAAGGCGAATGATGACGGTACATACAAAGTCGGCGTCCACGTCTCAGACGTATCCTACTTCGTGAAACCCAATACTGCGCTTGATCGTGACGCCCGCAAGCGAGCCACCAGCGTGTACCTCATTCAGAGGGCAGTGCCAATGTTGCCCCCCACGCTCAGTGAGGAGGTTTGCAGTCTTGTTCCTGGCGTTGAGCGTCTTGCTTTCTCTGCCATCTTTACAATGACAAGCGAAGGAAAAGTGATTGATAAATGGTTTGGAAAGACAATCATCAGGTGAGTGGCAACAAGTCTGTGCCTATACTAGTAATGCCAATGCCTTTTAAAGGTCTGCAGCAAAACTGTCTTATACCGATGCCAAAAAAGCAATTGATGGACAACCGCTGAGTGAAGTACAGGTCTCCCCGGAACACAGTGTATCCGCCCTCGAGGATGATATAAGGACGTTGTATGGCATTGCGTATCAACTTCGCACCAAACGTCATCAAGATGGTGGTCTGACGCTCTCTTCCTCACGCCTGTCGTTCACGTTGGACGAGAGTGGTCTTCCCACGGATTGCGCTCAGTCCGACCGTAATTATGCCAACGATCTGGTTGAAGAGGTATACATTTACTGAGCCACGATTCTGGGTGAAGCTGAAATCGCTGTCCTAGTTCATGGTCTTGACCAACATTGCCGTTGCCCAACGTATTGCTGTACACCTCCCCGAGCAAGCTCTCCTTCGTAGGCACGACTCCCCCATCGAAAGGCGTCTGGTATTTCCTTCGACTTTATAGTACTATTCACATTTTTGATTTCGCTCTACAGAACGTATTCTCTGAGCGCGCCCAGCGCCTTGGAGTAGAAGTAGACACATCATCCGCGGGGACTGTGATGAGATCCTTTGAGGCGATCACCAATCCCACCGCTCGGGTGGTGCTCGAATTGCTGTCCTTCAAAGCCACTCAACGTGCCAAGTATTTCTGCGCCGGAATGTTGGATATCGCTAAATATGGCCATTACGCCCTCAACGTCCCTCTCTATACACACTTCACTTCTCCTATTCGGCGCTACGCCGACATCTTGGTGCATCGTCAGCTCGAATCCGTTCTCCAAGGCGGAGGTAGGTGGAAAGCTTTATCTTGGGCGGTAGGAACTAATTCTGTATCCGTAGGCGAGCCAAAGTTTACCATGGATAGAGATGCTGTCGCAAAAATCGCCCAACAATGTAATATGTATGTATCTGAATCGTCCATATTCAACTGCCTTCTGAAATTTGCTTAGTAAACGTGACTCGGCAAGATTGGCACAAGAACAGTCTATTCACCTCTTCCTCTGTGTCTTCATTGCGGACCTGACCCATCGTTACGGACCAGTTATCCGTCAGGCCAAAGTTGTCAATGTGCTTGATGCTGCTTTTGATGTGCTGGTTCCCGAATTTGGTATTGAAAAGAGAGTTCATGTGGACCAGATGCCGATTGACGTAAGCCTTGTGTCTGAATTGATGTTCGGGCCGCTAAACAATCACTTAGAATCACGTATATGACGAACACACCCATACCCTTCAAATCTATTGGTCCAGCAAGGATGTTATCACTTGGCTTGCAGAAAACAGCGACGACGAGCATTTGAAGAAGGTCAAACAAAACGCTGAAGCACATGCTGCTAAGATGGAAGTGGCATCGCGCTCTCTGCATGACGAAACGGCTCTCTTCGATGAAGATGATGGCGACGAGGATGAGATAGTTCTCGGGAGAGACAATGAGGTTGTCAAGGAGACAGAGACATCCAAGCAGCGTCTCCTTTCTGCTGCCAAGGTTGAGCCCGTGTTCGAAGGTCTGAGGACAAGTCCATCTGGCCATAAGATTCAAGACATCAAGGAACTGATGACGGTTCCGGTATGTCCGGGTGCGTCTTCCTGAAGACAGTATTAACGTACTTTCTCACCAGGTGATTGTCACGGCTGACCTGACGAAGAGTCCCCCTGTCATCAAAGTGTACAGTGTTAACCCGTACACCGAGCCCAAGATTGAACAGAAGAAATGAGTTACTCGACGATTCGACTTTCGATCCTTTTCACCCTTGGAAGCGTATCTGTTTGTACTATAATGTTGATGTTTCGCATGCTTTCTCTTTCCTTCTCTTCCTCTGATACTGTGACCTGTTCATGCACCGGTTCTGTACGGGTATGCCTATGAGATGTTTACATGTCACCTGATTCCCTTTGGCTATTTTTCGTTCGAGCAGTTTGCGACCTCATGCATCTGTCCTGTCCTAGGTTCCCATGTAGTAGCTGTTACAACAAGTGATTTCGCTGTCATTGACAGATGCGAGGAACACCTGATTGAGGACAGTAGTGTACAGGTAACTACAAGGCGCGATTGGTATGCATGCCAGGCCCTAAAGGAGCTGTTATGAAGTATTGGTACTATTGACCTTGTCAGATCCAACCAGGCGGAGGCGATCCCACTTCGTATTTAAGGACCCTCTTTTCTCTGCTCCGAGAGCGGATGGCGGGCGCAGCCTCGGTTTCACACGGGTTCGGAGTGGACACTTGAGGGGCAGATTTAGTGGTGACAGGAGCATTACCGATGCCACCCCCAAACACAGGCAGCTGGGCTTCTTGGCGAGTTTGGCGCTGCCCAGGGAGCGTACGGAGTGAGCGTACAGACCCAGACTTGCTACGAAGGGAGCCGCCACTCGTTGGCAAGGCAGCACAGTGGGTACGATTGATTTCGTGACAGCAGAGCTTATGAAGCGCTTCAAGCCCTAGGTAGCTCGCCTCGTCACAAAGCTCGAGCAGGGACTCGACACGTGATAGTGACTGAAATCCGGATTGCACAGCCCGCGGTAGCGTTTCTGGCTGTTCTGGAGTGCCTGGGAGGGACCGCAGGTAGGCTAGAACATGCACGTAGCTGCCCTCAAAGAGGGGGAGTCAGACGGTAAGTAACGGCTGTACCCTTTGGTGACTTACGGAGCACTCGGTCTATCGAGGAAGACGTGGATCACGTTGGAGGGCTGAGAAAGGCAACCAGTGGAAGCTAGGTGATCGCGAAGAACAGAGCTGAATCCATTGCTTTGCTGAACCAAAGGGACATCGCTTGCATTTGAATGTATCGACGCTGTCTCAGAGGCAGGTGACAACAGGGAGGTGAGATAGCATGAGAGATGAGAGGGCCGAGACACGAGGGTACGTAACGACGTTCGGTAGGTAGTGGTACACGTCTCCAGAGCGACTATAAGCCTGGAGGGATCGACGTGCCTGTCTGGAGCAGGCGAAAGGAGGATGGCCTCGAAGGGAGGTTGTGGCAGAATCAGGTCAGTATAGGCAGGAGGGCCAGGTATCGAACGGGACGGCAGGTGAGAGTGCGCCAGCATAATGTGCTGTGGGGAAGAGTGATGGGAATTGGACGACGAGGAACCCGACAACCGGGAATGTGAAACACGATCTGACAAAGGATTGCCTGTCGGACTGGCAGGGCGACCGGGGCCCCTTCTTCCAGTATCATCTATATCGGGAAGCGGCGGAAGAGGGTGATTGGGTGGTTTATCTTCATCTTCCTCTATATGGGTACGCAATAAGATATCTTGCTCCATCCTCTGCTCCTGACTTGCCAATTCGAACGTATGGGATGAACGAGACAGCGCTTCTTGAGGTGTACGCACGATGGTCGCGCCGGAACCAAGCTGACCACTGCGATGGAGACTCGAGTAGTCGAGTGAGCTGGCGACTTTTGGTTCAGATATCCGAGTCGGCTTTGGAGAAGCCTGAGGGATAGAACGGCTGGAGGTGGAAGAAGAGCTGCGGCTAAGCCATGTTATTGGCTTGGATAACGAGTGTTTATAAGTGTGTGGTGGCGTGGCGGGTGGAGAGGCAAGAGAAGAGGAAAGAGCCAGCTCCGAGCTAACAGGATGAGGGGGATATGAAGGTGGAGGCTGCACGCGCCCCGAGAGCATCACGGTGGAGAGAGGGACAAGGTGGCCGACCAGAGGCTGCTCGAAGAAATGATAGCGGTGAAGACAATGTTGAAGCGCGTGACATTGTCACTCTGGCTGCCTCGCGGAGACAATAAGGCGACGTCGGGGGCGAACGACAACGCCTGCCTAAATTGGAAGACAATGCCTGTGCTCATTCGATGACGTAAGCTGGCAGCACGTGCTGCACCAAGGTGCAGAAGCCGGCTCTTTTTGTGGGCAGGTCACCATGGCCACGGAATGCTCCTCGACAACAATCCAGTATCGACTGAACTTGGCACACGCGCTCCTCGCTGCCTCACCCGCCCTCTCTGCGCTTCATACCACACGCGCCGCGGCCCTTCATCCAGAGATATCTGCTATCTTACCCTCCTCCCACTGTCCAAAATGTGGCACGTACCGTTTCTCCGGCGATCGTCCAATCCATCCACCCACGAAGAACCTGAATAAACGTAAATGCGCCATGTCTTCACAATCTAAATCTCTACAGGTGGAATGTCATTTGTGTGGCTTCTCAGTCGACCTAGAAGCACCCATGGGTTCGCCCCTCGCTCGCGGGCTAGTCCGGATGCCAAGCGGATTCCCGAGAGCTGGAACCATGTCTACTAGCGAGGAGGCGCCACTCACTGACACCCTCCGCCCCATATCTGAGACTGTCTCCATTACCGTGCCCACGTCGCCTCCACCCCTCCCAGCCCGCCAATACCACCCTAAATCTAGTCGTACAAAGGCGTCAGCCTTGAAGGACATGCTTTCTCGTGACCGTCAGAGAGAAAACGGCGTGAAAGCACGCAAGAAGAAAGGAGATGGCCACGAAGGGCTGACAACTTTCTTGAAGCAACTCTAACCCTGCCAGGTGCTTCCTCCCGTATGCGCATCTCGTGTCTTTCGTGCTGATTCGTGTTTACGGTGCTTCCAAGGTCGTGACCCTTTTTATACATATAAGGGACATGTGAGTTTTGCGGTATGAGGATAGGGCAGATGACAAGCTTTGATGATCAACGGGTTCTTCTAGGCGCGCCGTCCCCAAGCTACTGTCATTCTGCTAAGTATCCCACACTGAGCCTTAACAAGGTTGTGATGGAACTCAATGTCCAGACTTGTGGTTGAGGTGATGCCACCATCTATTTGCTATCGCGGTCCGCGTCCGTCGTTGTCCTGTTGCGAGGTGTATGTGGGAACAAGGATCCAAATTCAACTCTGAGCGCTGCTGATGTTACTGGAAATGCGCTGCACCGTGAAACCTAAATGATGGCATTGGTACTGCTGAACACAAAAATCCACAATGGCCGCTGACATTTCTCCGCAAGGATCACATTTGATCATCTTGCTTCTATGACGGACACTACTTCACAGACCAAAGCTTAGCGCAAAGCGTGCTCCTAGCTTCAAGCAGCTGCCAGGTCGACCTGCTTAGGGTCAACGGACAGGAGCCACTGAAACCTCCTTCGGACTTAGATTCCGACCCTTGTCAGAGCAGGACATACTTAAAAGTGGTAACGGTGAAGGGACACGAGTCAAACAATGCCACCGCTGTAGCGGGGTAGCCTGGGGAGGCCTCGTGAGACTCGCTGGACCGTGTCTGGCACATGTGAGTTGTGCTCGGGCTGGATGCTATGCGATGGGCATGTCCATCGGCCGTTGTCCCTCTTGACTGTGAGGCTTCAGTTGTCGATCGTAGCTGGCCTGCCCCAGAAAACTGCATTATATAGTACAGTGTTGATTCATCCGATGAATAGCAGGCAGTCTATGTACGCTGTCGAGCACACTCAGCCTTTTCCAAATCATGTTAGGCGGATATAGCGATGCTGGATACACCACCGCCAAGGTCATCGACACGATCATCGAGTAGCCTTGTGACCTGTGTAAAGCGTGAATGGACAAGACATTGACTCTCGTATAATGTACCTTTCCGATGGCCACGGTTCGGCCTAGGATATGGAGTCAATATTGCAAGGCGGATACAGCGTGCGCAGTCATACCTTCGTCTCGAAGAGTAAACCGTCCAAGCTGAGGGTAGTCGACAAACCGCTCAACACAAACTGGGAGAGGTGCCTCGACAAGAGCAACAACCTTTTGGCCTGAGCAACACGACCGTTATGGCAGGGTGGGTTGTGGAAACAGCCATCACTCACCCTTTTTGGCAAACTGGGGTGGTTTCTTTGACTTTCGTCCGGTTGCTTTGTCAAAGTAATGTAGAAGGGCCTAGATACTACATGTCATCGCGACGGTGGAGACAAACCAAAGACGACCATACCGGTAGCGTGACTTCTTCCGATAACGTATGCACATGCATAACGGCAGAATACCCAGCACATATGATATTTTTGTGTTCCAGAATGGCCAATTGAGCTTCAAATTGCCGCACAGCGTGCACGGGGTTCTTCGGGCTTGTGAGTACGAAACCAGGACTGATGTCCTCGTCTTCTACTCCTCGTAACCTAACTCGCACATTGTCTCCGCACACGGCTGCAGGAATTTCCTCTTCCGATTCATTGTAGATGGCAGCAATTTCGACGTTGGTTTTGGTCGGCATGAGAATGAGTGAGTCGCCTTTGCGCATATGGCCTGATTCAATCTTCCCAACCGCGATAGCCCCCATGTCTTTGTACTTTTCCGATATTGGCATCATGAGAGGGGCATTTATTTTGCGATCGACCATGGGCATATGGTCGAGGTGACCAAGTAACGATGGACCCCTTGGGGCCGATCAGCGTTGGATTCACGGGAGGGACGAAGGTAACATACTTCCACCAGGGAGCAGCTGATGCGGAGATAGGGTCTTTGAGGTTTCCGCCAGTATAGGCTGAGATAGGTATAAAAGTGACGTCCTTGGGATTGAACCCGCTGGCTTTGATGAAGGGCACGAGCTTGTCCTTGACCTCGTTGAAACGAGCCTCCTCCCAGTTCACGGTGGGATCATCCATTTTGTTGACGACGACGACGACCTTTGAGACGCCGACGGTCTTGACCAGCATGACATGCTCCCGTGTCTGGCCACCCCGCTCGAAACCGGTCTCGAATTCACCCTTGCGGGCGGAGATGACAAGGATGGCGACATCTGCTTGTGCGGCGCCGCTGATCATAGAGGGAACATAGGTCTTGTGTCCGGGGGCGTCGAGGATGGTGTAGCGACGGTTCAGGGTTTCGAAGTATGCACGACCGACTTCGACGGTTTTTCCTTTGCTGCGCTCCTGTGGGGTGGAGTCCAGGGCCCAGCTGAGATACCACGTCTCTTTTCCTGCTTCCTTCGCATCGTGCTCGTACTTCTCCATGGTTCTCTTGTCGATGGCGCCGGTGAGATAGAGCACATGTCCACCGAGGGTACTCTTGCCAGCGTCTACATGGCCGATGAACACGACGTTGAGGTGTTCCTTGACTGAAGTGGTGTTAGGGATCGGATGAAGGGAGGAGAAGTGAGGGCTGACCGTCGCCAAAGAGATCCTTGAGCACGGATTCGTCGGCAAGCGACTGGACCTCGCGGGCAACAGCGGTGGTGTCCGATTTCGATTTCTCTGTCGAGAAGACCTTCTTGGAGGCCGGTGGGGCGGGGGAGGGCGAGTGGGAGGGTGCGGGGGATGGCGCGGGTGGGGGCTTTGGGGGGGCGATGTTGAGGGAGATGGTCTGGGGAGGGCCCGCCTGTGTCGTGGGCAGGCTGAAGGGCTTGCCGGGCACAAACTCGAATGCTTTCGCGTTGAGCCTGCTCATCGTGCGGGACGAGATCAGCCTGCGGCCAAACCCAAACCGGCCGCCTGCCAAATCTCGCCATGTCCAGCCATCTTCTCCCCGCCGCCAGCGTCCTCGTCGACGCGGGCGTCCCCGTCCACGAGAGGCTGCTCCGCTTCCATGCCCTCCTCGCAGAGCAGCCCCCCGCCTTCCCAGACCCCTCCCCCCCCGCGCTCGAGCTCGAGGCTGCCCGCTGCGCACTCCGCGTGGTCCACCATGCGCACCTTCTCCTCGACGCACACCCACCCGACCACCAGCACTCGCCCGCCGTCGGCACCCGCGATCTCGCACTCCTAAGATCCCTCCTCAAACTCCTCTTCCAGTGGGGCATAAACCCCTTGTTCGTCCGCCTCGCCTCCCTGTGGCATCAACGCCCAGGTCCCCCCGACAGCCCGTCTGCTTCGCGTCCAGACGTCGTGGCACTCTCGGCCCTGTTGTCCTCCCTTGTGTCAATCCTGTTTCCCCGTGGCGTGCACGAACAACCGTCTCAGACCCCCATTACCGCAACTGTCCTCCACAGACATGTCCCCGATCTTCTCAGGGCTTCCATGTCCCTCGCCTGGCTGCCCAAGTCATCATGTCCTCAGGATACGCCCATCCCGCAAACCCTGCGGCCCCCAGTCCTGCGTATCCTCGAAGTGTGCGTTTATATGCACTGCATACCTGCACAGACGAATCTCAACCCTGTGGTCAAGTCTCCCTCTGCCTCAGGTAATGACCGATCTTGGCGCAATACTGTCGGGCACGCCCCCACCCCCGAGTCATGTTCGCAAACTATGCTCATCGTTACTCACGAAAAGTCTACTTCGACCAGGGGGCGTCCGAGCTCTCTTCGCAGCGCTTTTCGGTGAGCAAGAGGGCTCAGATGCCCCACAGCTGGAAAAATATGAGCGCACCTCCAGCATCCTCATGGTCGTACCCGCGGGCCTCAAGCCAGAGGTTTGAGCCTGTCTGGCCTGTCGCCGCGCTTTCGTCGCTAAGTTTCCATATTCTAGGACTATTTCGTGGTTGTCATCCCCCCTCTTACAGAATTATTGTCTTATAGCGTCCCTGCTTCATACAGGCGCGCTGCTTCCTTCACCATATCTCGTATGCTGAACTCCGAGTTTTCGCATCACCAGCTCGTATTCTCTCTCCTATCCCCCATCATCCACCGTCCACTCACAAGTAGTTCAGAAGAGATTCCCTCCGAAGGGAGCCAAGGACCAAATCCTACGGCACCACCGGCATCAACTTCAGCCTTGACTATGCTCACCATTCTCTTGCTCAACACAGATCCATCTCCTGTCTTTATCACACACATCTTATCCCCGGTTTTACCTGCCCTCTACGGGCTTGTATTTCATCTGGATACATTAAAGGCGTCCGATCCTGTCCTTAAAGAGTCAGTCAGAGGCCTACTTGCGACATGGGGCCGCGTAGTCGAAGCGCAAGACGGGGCCGGCGCTCTGTGGTCAGTCATCCGAAGCGAACGGACTTTCTGGGACGTAGGTGTCTCGGGAAATATCAGACGCAGTGCACCCGAGTATGTCATAATGTCAGCTCCTAGCCTCAGTTCTCAATCTTGCACCGAGGCCTGGTAGTTCTACACGACCTACCCTTCTCGCATCAGCTGATACCGATGAAAAGGAGACCGCGAGAGAGAACTTTCTGGACCTTTATCCAGATCCTGCGCACTTTGTGCAGTACATCGGGTCACTTGATCGCCCGGACATAGCCTCGGAGTTGTTTGTCAAGCTACTAGAGGAGTATTATTCCGTAGATACCGGACAAGACACCGATCCATTAAGGTGTGTAGATGCCGCTCACTTAATACACACATTAATTCCATTTAAGAGGTTTATTGTATCTCCAATTGATTATTCAGATGCAGAATCAACTCTCGGATGGGTCGTCTACTACCAACATCCTTCGTAAGCCCGAACATATTTTATCGTTTATAAAGCACGTCCTTGCGTCCTATGCACCACCTGATGCTTCCTCGACTCTGAATAAAGATAAACGCTCGCGTGGTCTTGGATTGAAGGATCTAAAGCTCGTGGACGAAGCGGAAGGTTTTGCGGACGGCGACAGTGACGACGAACAGCGAGAACCGGGTGACGATCAAGCCATAAACAATGCGACTGGAACTGCCATCGACTTGCTCCTCGCTATATTGGAAGGTATGGGATGGGATAAAGTACTGCGGAGATCAGATATAACCACATTCACAGCCAACCCCGAGCTGTCTGCCCGAAATACTCCTATACTTATCGAGATTTTTTCGCTCCTTGAACCCCTTTCCAATGACACATCGGAATCAATCAGGAGCTCAGCTCGGGAGGCCAGGATGGTAATGACTGCTCGACTTGCATCTAGCTCGACGACCTGGTCTACATCACAGAAAAGGCAGGATGATCCTCAAGAGACCTACCAAAAAGCTCTGAAACTGCTCCAAGATCCAATCCTGCCTGTCCGTGCACACGGCCTCGTACTATTGAAGGAGCTTGTGTCATGTCGTCCCCGTGGCCCCACGCCCACGACGGACGCAGCACTGATACCTGCTATCCTATCTATCTTCATGCAATCTGTGCAGGACGATGATTCTTACATCTTCCTGAATGCAGTTCAAGGCTTGTCTGCGATGGTTGACACGTTCGGGAAGGACGTGTTAGGGAATCTCCTCGAGACGTATACACGCAATCTCTCTGCTTCTTCCGTGGGAACACTATCGAAGCACGAGATCGATGCCAAAGTCCGCGTTGGCGAGGCCTTAGAACAGGTAATTAGACGATGCGGGGACGCATTCAGTATCTACGGTTCGTCTGAACGAGTTATGCCAGTCAACTAATGGTCGGACGGATCAACAGCAGATACTATTGTCCCACGGCTCACATCAGTCTTTCGCTCAAGCTACGCTCCGACGGTACTCCGGACCTCTGCTGTATCACTCCTAACAGAATGTGTAAAGACTCACATGGCTTCCGTACTTCGTTACACTTCTGACGTGGCTGCGGGCATGATCGATCTTCTTCAAGTGGAAATGGTCCCTACAGTGTCGTCGACGCCCAAGGATGATGACGAAGAGACACGCCAGGCCGGGAAACACGAGGTGCTAGACTCGAAACCCACCATAGTTGACCCAAAACTACCACCCTTGCGACGTGCGGCACTGCACTTTTGGACAACACTCCTTCATCAACTCACCCGAGCAATATACGATGGCGCCGTGGTGGGAAAATTGCCAGTTACACTCCTTAAACGAGCCAAGACCACTGTTGGGTATATCGCCTTGTCGGACGAGGACGGCATCGTGAGAGTGATGGCCAGGGAAGTAATTGAGGCTATAGACCAGTTCAATAAAGCTACGCTAGGTATATAGTTGCGATATTCCGTCGTCGGGGAAAGTCGAACGACGTGTTTACGAGGATGTTCTCCCCGTATCTGTCTCACACCCGGAGAGCTCGACGAGTGTGAGTCAATGAAGGGACATGATTCAATCTGGGTTCCAGAGCCTTGTCATAGAAAGCAACGTCCGCGGAATACAGAAATGGCTTTTGGGAGAGCCAGGAGACCACGGTCGAGCAGCGAACCGACGGATGAGGGCTCACAGAAAAGAAAAGATCGACATCTCATCACGTATGATTGCCCAAAGTCCAGCTGATCTCGTCCACCCTCTTCCGAAACGCCTTCCACTTGGTGCGCCCGACGACGAGATACGGGGATTGATCGCCAGTTTGGTCAGGTGCAACGTCGAGTTTAAGAAACGGGTTCGAGACGGCTTGATAGAGGGCCATGTGGAAGGCCTTGAACGTCTACGGCCGTCGACACAAGTGTGCGTTTGTTTCACGTCGTCGGTCGGACATTGGACATGTCATGTAGGGATGGGGTCCCCAGTCACAAAGAAACGGGACTGACCATGATGACCTCGGCGTCTCGTACCACGGCGTCCGTCAACGCGAGGGCCAAGATGATCTTGACCTTCAGTGGGGTGACATAGCCGTACGCAGCGACGTCGTCCATCGCGTATAACAACCCGAGATAGCCATCCGTCGGTTTGGCCGCAGCGCCGGCTAGTCAGAAAAAAAAAAAGCGCAGCGGTTGAGACAGTCATGCAACGGTTCGGAATGGATAAGGGGGGCTGACTGCGCTCCTCGATAACGTCCAAGCTCGTGTGGGCGACGTAGTGATACTTGAGTTCCTGGCCTCTTTGAAAGGTCCGTATCAAGATGGGGTGATTTTGGGGCGAGATGAACGCCACTGCGTTGAGACGGAGTGGTGGAGGCATTCGAACAAGCGGTGTCGCAAATTAGGAACAAACGTATACTCGAAGTGTACAGTCGCTATCATACGCCCAAGCGCCCTCTTCACCCAGTCGTGGACTTCCTCAGCGACGAGACGGTCTGCATCCGAAACGTCAGCCATCGCAGACAGATCATCATTGTCGTGCCATCACCTCGCTGGTAAAGTCATATATCCTCTTCTGTGCCGCAAAGAGAATGGCGGCCGTAAGCACGCTTTGGAGCAGCTTGCTTCGTGCGCCACCATATAGTCCCCGAAGTCCCTCCTCCTTGAAGATGGTCAGCAGCCCATGAACAGCTGATCTGTACCGCTCAGCGTCCGCACGTCCCGCTTGTAGTCTACTTTTCACGACGCTTCAGAAAGGCGGATTCAGTGTCGCTTGGAAAAATAGCGCGCGCATGCCTCCTTACATGTAAGGATAAGTCAGTGCAGTGGCGACTGGTACTGTCAACGACGGCGGAATCATACAAGAGACTACACTGCACACATACCGAGCTTCGAGGCGGCGCCCAAGACAAAGAAGTCCCACTCATTCAGTCTGGCCGAGGCACGACCGCGTGGACTCGTCGACAGTCTTTTCGCGCGACTCTCGACCAGCGCGTTCTTGAGTTGCTCAAACACGGTGTACTGGATGACTGGATTGATGACGAGCACGAGCGCAGGGCCGATGCCCCTCCAAAACCCAGCAAGACCGTCTTTGGACAAAATCTTTTCGATCGCCTCGAATACGCCTAGTTTCTTGGGCTTGGATTCGGGTGCTTCATGTCGGTTGGTATCCGCGCTGTGAACCGCCTGTGATGTCTGCACGGTCCAAATAGGATTGCTTATGATGGCCGTTGCGGAGCCTGTGTTAATGGGCGGCGATGAGCCCCGACTACAGCGACGTGCGGGAGGTTACCTGCTATAAGGCCGGCAAACATGGACTCGGGGGTAGTGAGTGCCTTGCTTCCCGTCTTCGAGTTCAGAATAATGGTCCGCGAGCGCTCGTAAAAGTAGTAATAGACTCTGGCGGCAAAGGCCTGAGCTAGCGAAAAGGAGATCCAGTCAACCGGCTCACCCGTTCGTGACCGCAATGCCGACCAGGCTGGAACTGAGCCCGCTGTACAATCCACGAAAGCCCTCCCGTCTGATGATGTCCAGTACCACTTGTACAAAGGCCTGGCAGGGGTTAGCAAGAGACCGTGAACCGAGTGTCGTAGTTACCCGGTCATCATCCTGAGGCTTGGTACCGACCGCTGCACGGGTCGAGAGGACGACGAGCGGACTGTCAGCGCCGAATTAGCGGGCCCATGCGACATGGGAGGCAATATGGCACTTGCTAGGTCGTTGACATTGCCAGCATCCCTCCAAGGGCGCCCGCGACGGCGTGGAGTGCAGAGTCGCCCATGTTGGGAGGGCGGCTTGAGGTGGACGTTGGTCTTGACTTCAACCAGTCGGCTAGATTAATCACACCATGCCAATTCACATGCCATCTAAGTCATGTTGTCTCGCTCAAAATCCTACTCAAACGTGCCATCCTGGAGTTGTTTCAGAAGGCTCTGCATCTCCTCCACGTCCTTCTTAAATGCGCTCGAGCTCGAGCTCGTTTCACTTCTACCAGAGACATTGAATGCATCGCCTGAAATTGGTTTCCCATCATCCAGAGCAAGCCACTTGTCCAACTGCACAGAAATAACTTGTGCCTTCAGCCGGTAATGTGTGCGAACAACGTCGCTAAATGGCTCTGGAGGCGTCTTCAAATTCCCTAGCATCTGCGCCAGATAAATGGAATCACCAAGGAAAATGCATCTCTTACAGCAGTTCTAACAACCATCCGCCGCACGTTTGCCGAGTCTGTGACGAATGAGCAAAATCTCGACTTGTCGCTGTCCAACTTACATGCTTTAGATTGTGGTGTTCCACCGCCATTGGCCCACCCAGGCTCATTTAAGTAGGGTTCGTCACACAAGATCATGGATTGAATAGAGATAAGAACCTAAAGGCGCAAGTTGTCAGACAGACTATGGCTTCCTATCACTAAACACACCTGCAACAAGGTTGATCGGCCTGGTATCCAGCCGGGCCCAGACCAAGTGCCAAGAAGAGAAAGGCACACTTTGCCATCCTAGCAGGAATTAGTCAATGTCCATGTCCAATATCTTTCGATGCGATATTAAGATGTACTTGCCGCGTACAGATTGGGATTAAATCGATATTTTCCACCATTTGTCTTCGAACGAAAATAAGTCGTCAGATAACATAGGGGCGCTTAGGAGGAATTACCGTCATATACTTCACGCTAGGGGGTGATTGGTTATAGCTTGGGCCAAGGAATATGTCAAACAAAAAACTGTAGAGGTTTAGCCGGAGCAATGTGTCGATTGAAATAGTACAGACCACCCATCCTGATACCTAAGAGCCAAATGGGTCACTAGGAATGAGGCTTGGCGTGCAATATCCTGGAGCTTACGGTGTGCCTTCCGGGCCGATGATCAACGCCTTGATGATGTCCACACGGTTTTCATCTACTCTCAGAAAGATCGACGAGTCCCAGGCAACGGGCAGGTTCGTGGTCAACACAGCAAGCTAGGAATGACAAGGCTGTCAGCTCCCACAGCCAATAGTTTCGGCTCATGGTACCTCTTTCGCAATGGCGAGTGAACGCTTTGGAATCTCCGAGTTCGCGAGCATGCGTGCTTCGCTGTTGAAAAAGAATTTGTAGTGCGGAATCGTGTCTTCACTCGGTATTGACTCTGTAGGGGGCACGGTGAGGTCGCAGTACTCAAACCGAGCTTGTGTCGCCCAGTTAACATACGCCTTCCGGCGCTCTTCTTCCGTGTCGCCAATGCGCAACAGTGTGAGATCGAGCGCTGAGGTGTTTGCGATCCTGGGCAGGGATGCGTGCAGCCTATCAACGAAGGCATCACCCTTTGTCTCTCGCAAAGACCGGTCGATAGCATTCGCGGTCATCAGAATTCGTTGACAGAATGCCAATAGCTTCTGATTCTCATCTGACGATGCCGGCGATGGCTCCTTCTCTTTGCACTTTCCTTTGTCCGTCGTCATCCGTTTCTGTTCTTCTGTCATCTCCTCTTCCTCGTGCTCCATGGACTTGACACCCTCAAGTCCCTTGATGGCTGCCTGCGCTTGTATAACGATCGCTTCAAGTAGCTCGCGGGGCCCGGCGCTACCTTCATAGACGATGGTACGCTCCCGAATTATGGACTTGCCTTTTCCAACCTTCCTAGGGGCGACAGATTTGATCGACCCCGCCACCATAATAGGCATGGCCATCATGCTTGCCAAGGCCTCGTGATTAGAGATAGTCTACGTGGAGACTAATGTCACATGTGGAATCAATCAAGGAACAACACTCACTTCAAGCCACTCGAACAGCTCAAAGTATAGAATGGACCGATCGGACATGTCCGATAGTGAATCGTTCCGGAGAAGAGTCGAACATAGGAAATTAAATCGCCTCCGAAGATGCGCTAGGGCGGTAGGATGGACCATATAATCACTTGTGAGAGCCCCTTCGTCCCTGTGGAGTGATGGGAGGTAAATGCGTATTTGAGAGAGGAGAGACCCGATTTTCTCGTCCTTGGAACGCTGTTGAGCTTGCGCCTCGAGTAGCCCAGAAGTCTGTGGGGGTCAAGTTCCAGGGATGTGTTACTGAATGACGCGACTCACGTCCTCGCGACCATCGCCTGCATATCCAGTGCCACCCCGTGCCTTCTTCCCGACAGGCAAGGACATGTAGTATGTGTCATCGTCGTCATCATCCCCATTGAGGGAAGGCTGAGAGTGAACATCCATCTTGCGTTTTTTGTTCGACTTTGCTCGCGAAGTTCCTTGGCTCTGTTCCTCTCCCTGTTGACGTCTTTGCTCCACAAACATCGCCTCCAGCATTGCAAGACCAACGCCCAGTATAACGCCCTGCAGGTTTGAACAATGGAACAAGCTGACGTCAATGGAAGCACCCGGACGACTATTCCCAGGGTTAATTGTTTCACCGCATGCAAAACAAAACTCGATGTTGCAACTAGGGCACGATCGCTTCACGCTACGGCGCAGGTGTTCGGTATACTTTGAGAACTCGGACTGTGGGCACGGTAAGCGTCTAGGCAAAGAAAACCCCAACGCCATCACTCACAAAAAGCGGAAAGAAATCGCTTCTCTCTCGATCAAGTTTGTATCCACAAGACTGAGGACAAGGGCACGTGTTGTTGCTAAGGAAGTCATATAGAGCAAAGAGAAACGACTGCTCATTGCCCTCAGGACAGCCCCTCATCCAGTCACCCTGCATCATGAGCTTGACTGGTTCCTTGGACCCCGGAAAAACGGCGGATTCGGGTTCTTCCTCGACTTCGATGACTTCCTCGCGACGATCCTTGGAGAAGAAGATACCTGGAATGCGGTGAGTCGCCGGAATAAGCAGTCAAGTGCTGCCATTTGCCTGCGTAGGGATCAACTTCACCCGTATTTCGCTTCGCCTCGTAATCGGAATCATAGTCAATGTAATCATCAACTACGGTGCTGGTGAGCGTGCGTTGCCACAGCATCTCCACAGACCCACCATCATCTTCATTATCCTGCATCTCGAGATCATCTTCCACGCCAACATGGTCTGGGGTCTAGGGTGCATTAGTGGGAGGACATTGAGCCACGGGATGAGTACGCACGGAAGCAGAAGGGGTTTGCGAGGGACTCATTGGACCAAGTGGAGTAATCGGTGCCATGCGCACGTCGTCGTCGCCATCAATTACATACGAGAACTCGCCATCGAAGATGCGTTCTGCTGCCTCCATGACATCCTTGTACTTGCGCAAAGCTGCCCGCGCTTGTGGCACGGTAGCACCCTGGTCATCAGCAGCGAGTGGTGGTCAACAATTGCGCGTGGCGCATGTAACGAGCGGCGTACCATCTCGACGAGCTGGCGTATCCCTCTGTCCATCAGAAAGCACTTGGTGGTTTGATGGGCGACAATGTGCGCGCACACGAACTTGATAACTCAATATCATGTCACAGCGTGACTGGCGTGACCATCCCGGCTCGACAAACATAAACATTTTTCAAGTGAAGGAAATTATGCATAAATAAAAGACAGCCAACCTCACAAGACCCAGACAAGAAGAAAGGAGAGGAATCGCATGCTAGGAGGTAATCTGAGTAGAATAAGGCAAATCATACTAGCAAGGTGTATTCGAAAAGGAACTAAACGTTACCAGCCCATGTCTAGCACTCAAGTACTGGTCAAGAAAGTGTCAGTGCGCAACGCATACAAACAGGTGATACACACAACACCCGCTTGTCTGGCCAGCCAAACGGTGTGGGTTTCCTCTTCGGTTGAACAAGGTAAATTCAGGAAAGAGTGCACTAGCTTCTCCGGAGAGTGGGATGATTCTCTTGATCATCCCGATCATACCCAAGAGGATACGAGGACAAGTCGCTCATTAGTGCAAGCGTGTCCAAGCTAGCTCGCTGACGGCCCTGAGGGACTGAGGGGAGGTGGGTACCCTCCGTTCCGCCGTGGTCTATTTGGAAAGGAAAGTTTCCAAGTCCCGATGATGCTGTGGACAACTGGGAGCCTGTGGACATGCCCAGGATACTACGACTCGGCGGGGGATCCAACGGGGGCATCGACGCCCCGCGTTGTGTGGCTCCATCTTCGGGTCGTAAGTGTGAAGTAGTAAATTCCGCCGCAACTAACGGGGCTTGTGATTTGTTACCAGCGGTGAATTGCTGACCAAGTGGGGAACGAGGAGGAGAACGAACGGGACGGGAAGATATCGGTGATGGCGGGACAAAAGGGAACGATTCAAGAATTGAATCTGCTCGGGTAGACGTTGTGGAGACCATAGACGTTCCTGATATTCGTTTGGACTTGTCGAAACCTTGAGCGCGAGCCTGTGCTTGAGCATGAGCCAGGGCACGCTGCTGTTGCTCCTGGAGTGTTCCGGAAGGGGCGGGTGAAATTGGAAGTAATTTTGCTATGGAGGTGCCGTACGACGATTTTGTGTCGAGACGCGTAGTGTGTGACCCGTTTTTGACTCTTGAGACATCCCCACTGCTGGTAATGCTTCTTGATTGCACAGGGTCGTTCAGACCGCGATCGGTTGACGCTTGCTCAGACGGCGCATGGTGATCCCCAAATGGATCGCTACGAGCGGAGAGTTCGTGTTCCTCATCAGCCTCATTAACAATGTCTGCAGGCCCAAACGAAGTCGCGGCAAGCGGCGAACGAATGGGGGGCCGGGCCGCAACGGAAGGAGGCTTCAAGCTATCTGTGGAAAGATGCGATGCTGGCGTGACAGTGCCTGGTGTTTGAATGACTTCTGCTTTGACTTTACCGACGACTTGGCGAACAGCACCCTGGGTATGAGTAACGATCATAGGCGCTTCGTTCAAGAAGTCGCTGGAGTAACTGGCATTCGAGGCGTATGAATTTCGGGATGCAGCTGAGCGTTCAGAATGGGCGTAATTGGGAGAGGGTTCGCGCAAGGAATCGAACGAGCGATGAGGGCTGTCCAACACGAGGTCGACGGGACGGGCTGGGCGAACTGGAGAGTTGGCTGTCAAGACGGAGGACTCTGAGTGCGGAGAAGGTGGATGAACAGAACCAGGAGACACGAGGGCAATTGGGATGACGTTTGTGCCATTTGTGGTTGTGGAAGTTGTTTGGATGGACTGTCCGTCGTCAAACGGATTGCCCACGGTCTGCCTGTTAGAGGCACGACGGGCAGCAGATGAAAGAGAAATGTGAGACAAAGGGTCGAGATCAATGACGCTGTCTCCAGTAGAGGCATACACTCGGATAACATTGGATGGCGTGGTGGGCGTTGGGGGAGACAGTTGAGAAGGTTTTTCCGTGGGATCGGGTCGATTAAGAACTGCTTCGGCAGGAGCTGGGACGTCTGGTTTGGGTTCGATGGCTACATCGCGGGACGAACACGCGCGTAGACGACGGCGATACAAGAAGAACGCGACCAGGATGCCTATCAGGACGAGCAGAACAGCGACTATTGCGCCTGCAAGGACGCCGGAGCTAATGCCGCCACTGTCGCTGGTGCTGGAGGAATCGGGCTGGCAAATGAAAGTTGCACAAGAGTTACAAGATCTAGAGGGAGGGTTAGGTCTGAGACGGATGGTGAATTGATATCACAAACCGACTGATCTGGATGCAGCTTTGGTCCGCAGGGCAGCTACACACAGGCGGCTCCGAGGGACAGGAAACGCATTGCCTTTGGAAGAGGTCGAGGTGCATGAAGAAGCAATGAAGGGGACAAAGGAGTGTGTGGTTTTTCAGTGGGGACTGTGGTCGCTGGCGTGCAACGTCGACAAGGACGAGAGCGTGCCTCGTCGTCAGGCCGAGCTTTCGGACTTTCCCACGGTTGCGTCTGTCAGGCAATGACCCAGTACGCCGTCGCGGTCGACGGCCTCTCCTACCACCACGGCACGAACGACACACCTTCTCTTTCCGACATTTCCCTCCATCTTCCACCGGGCTCGAGGACGATCATTGTCGGCGCGAATGGAGGTGCTCGTCACCGCGCTCGTTCCACGTCAGGCCACTCATCTCTCCACAGCGGGAAAGTCCACCTTGCTGCAAATCCTCGCGGGGAAGCGTCTCATCAAAGGTGCAGACATCCGCATCAGGGGCAGAGATGTGTTTCGCGACTCACCCCCCGGCGTCACTTTTCTCGGCACGGAATGGTCGGTCGCCCCTTGGCTACTCTGCTACGTCTTGACCTTCCTTGATCAGGGCAATGAATCCCGTGGTTCGAAGCGATATTGTGGTATCTGCTTTCTTAGACTCCGTTGGAGGTTATAGACACAAAGAGCGCAGGGACAAGCTACTCGATATCTTGGATATAGACCTCGACTGGCATATGCATGCGATCTCGGACGGAGAACGACGACGTGTTCAGATTTGTATGGGACTCATGGCTCCTTGGGATATCTTACTGTTGGACGAGGTCAGCCAATACCGTTTCCGATCCGTACAATGCTCGTTCTCATCTCACTCAGGTTACGGTGGATCTGGACGTCTTGGTTCGCGATGAGTTGCTCACATTCCTTCGGGCGGACAGCATGACCCGTGGAGCAACCATCCTCTGTCTGTGTCATTTACTTCTCTCGAACATCGCCAGCTGACCTCCGTGAAGATGCCACCCACATATACGATGGACTGGATTCGTTTCCGACTCATGTTGCACACATGCGCCTTGGTTCGTTTTTGACAGAACCTACACCTTGGCCATTCAACTGTCCTAAAGCATCTGCCAATTCGGCCCTCTATGACACTGCCTTGCAGTGGCTGAAGGAGGATCGCGACCATCTTCGTGAGCTTGAAAGGCAGGGTCGCAAGTCCCGGGGGGCTCGAATAAACGTTTGCCAATGGTTTCCTTCTTCCTGCATTGTGCGCTTATCTATACTTCCAGGATGTTCCTGCAGACTCGGAGACTTTTTATAAAAGGTGTGTGTTCAACATGCTACTGATAAATTATTGATACTTAGGAATGTTTTTATACAAGATATGATTACACGCATTAAAGTCAGACTAGATCATAGATCTTTATAACTTGTTGCATTCAACTGCTCGGTGTACTGCTTTGACAGTATGTACGTGTATGTGTGAGGTCCCATCGTGTTCAGCGAGTAACTCTAATCCTTCTAGTATACCCGTCCAACCCCAGCCAAGATGTGCGCTCGTTCACATGTCTTCAACGTTTCTACCACCAATCGTAGGTATTCAACACCACTGTACTACTCGCACATAGTAGCTCTGCGGACCCAGGCTTAAAGGAATAAATTATGACTTTCGATACACTGCGACGATTGTTCACGAATGAGAGGTTAGTCGCAAAATGTTTCCTTGTCATCGTCCCAGCCAAATATCTCCGGTGCGATTCCGATTTGGCGGAGCATGTTGCCCACTGTGTTGTTAAAGCCGACTTCTCCGTCCTCTTCCGATGTCGTTGGAGTGTCACGGTCATAAGACTCTTCCCCCACATATCCGAGCTTGGTCTCCCAACTCCAGGGCAGGTTTTTGTCATCAGCATTCCTCCACCCGTATGACCCGTGGACGAGCATTGTTCTTCCCTCAAAGTCACCAGTGTCTTTGGTAGCGTCCCAGATGTCGTAGACAATTTCTCTGCCTGCCTCTGTCCATTTTCTCGCAAGCCTGACAAGCACTTCTTCTTCGTTGTCCTCCTTGACTTTAATAGCACGCTTCAGCAGCTGCAACTTGCGCTCGAGTACCTGGACTGCCGGCGTAAGGCGTATAGTGCGGGTGTCCGGAACCCTGTTGACAAGTGGGGACTTGAACTGCGTGGCAGATCTCGATGTATTTGCACCCTTGTTGTGTAGAGGTGAAACATACGTAACAGGTTCTCTTCGGTCGGAGCATTTATCGCCTACTTCGGACCTACTGCACCCGGTTGATTCGACGGTTCTGTTAGTCATGGCCTGGACCGGCCTGTCCCTAGCAACAGGAAGCTTCGACGGCGGGCGAAACGGAGCAGCCAACTTTCTGAATTGGCGGTTCTGGGAAGCTAGAGTTGCGCGCATCGGAGTAGGGGGGCGATAACGACTGGACCCCTGTTTCTGTATACGATCATGCAACAACCGAGTCTCTGCAGAGGAAATGGTATTTACCGGGTGTTTGTTTGGCTGTAATTCACATAATTCACCAGCCTATAGATGAGCGTTAGCGAGCGCGGGGAGAGGGGTTTTTTGGGACACACATCTCTTTGGGATGCCGTTCGTTTTTTGGAAAGCGAACTGCCCTTGTCACACGAGGTAGGATGCGACTCCGAGCAAGATCTTTCGGCCGCAGGTGCTGTTGCAGTGTAATGTTCGGATTCTAAGCGAGACTCCTCTTGAGTGATCAGTACCAAGTGGTCGAGGTGGGGGCAGTCAAGAGAGTCCACAGAACCCTTTGCTTTGAAATCTAGCGTCTAGGAGACATACATGGTTCAGCAGTAGCGCACCAAAGATAAAGTATTCAGACCGTTTCCGGGGGTTCATCGGCTGAAGATTGAGACGACGCACAGGGCGAGGAAGAGAATAACTGTGCAGGGCTGGAGCTAGGAGGAAGGGATGACGAAAAAACCTTGTGGGCATAATCGGTGTCTTGTGTTTCTTCATCAGTCATATGAATAAGACCACCGCTGTGTATACGATCGGATTCTGCATGCAGTATCGGAGTGCAGGTCAGGGGATTGACAAGATGAGCTTCTTCTCTACCATCATGTCGGACTCCCTCCGAGAATGCTTTTAGACACGATACTTGCGGGTCTTGGGAATAAACAACCACCTCCGTGCTATTGATGTCGATTGCTGGTGGAGATCGATCGGAATCACTCTGAGGGAATGAGCGGCTGTGTTCATGATCAAACTTGTTCTCTGCCGGCTGAATGTTGGAGTGTTCCTGGTCGGGCTGCATATATGCATGTAATAATGAGCGGTAGGGAACCTAGAAAATGGGCTAGCACCTTGATGGGATGTATCATGCTCTCCCCCCCACACGCTTCGCCGTCACCTGTCGCAAGACTGGAGAGCAGCTAAATATATGCGTATCAGCGTTAGAGCAGAAAGCTGCGACTAAAGGCACACTCGACTCGCGTCAGAAGTGGGTGGAGCCCCTGGGATTAAATCCTCGCGGAATGCAATGTGATTACATTCGTGCTCGTGGTCGATGGTGACACTTGCAGTCAGCGTGTGTTGGCCCGCGTCACCTCGCGTCAGATAGATATCAGCATTAGCGTGCATGGAGAGCCCGAGAATTAATGTCGCTTTGAATGAAGGATGGGCGGTACTGAGCAAGTGCACGTCACCAGACCGACCAAGACTCAGGAGACTGGATCACGTGGCCGGGAATGAAGTGCATTATTTGGATTCCGTTCTTGGACCGCTGATCAACCAAGACAGTCTACTCAGCACGAGAAATTAGTCGGAGGACGCCAGGCTTGTGGCTCAAGGCTTCAAGGCTTGCACTACGTCGCCGCACTGCTGCTCGAGAAATGTGTGGTCGATTTGGAGCACGAATCAAACCTAGATAAACCGTGAAAGCCAGCGACCATGCCTAATTTAAGTAGAAGCGAGGTAGACGAGAGACCACACATCACAATGTACGAGAGGGGTCGCACGAATCTTCATCTCAAGAGAGGAAAGATGCAGACGGTGAATATTTACTCTGCGAGCACAGTTATCTGCGCACAGTACGGACTCGAGGATCACCTTTTTCGCTCCGCTTGCGAAGTTTCTCCTGTCGTTTACTCAGTGTACTGCCTTCCTCTGTAGATGTCTTGGAGCTGTTGTCCAACGACGACCGACGGATCATGGGACCAACGAAGTTCGTCCACATCTTGAACACAGCATATCCGGGGATCTTCGGGTCCATCAGCGTCAGTTTTAGCCCAGGCAATAGAAGCGGGGTTGTCGCATACCAAGAGGTAAAGGTACCAAATCCAGTCACCTAACGCACCACTCCCGACCTGACATGCCCCTACACACACACATGAGCCAGAATCGCTTATAGGTACGCCACGAGCGTACAGGTGACATATAAGACGTCAAAGCACCATTCCGTAACACCGGATTGACTGAGGTCCTCGCCAGAGGAAATAATCGCTCCAGTTTTTGGATCACGTCTGGATGTCCCAATGCGCTCCAAGTATCGGGCCAGAAACAGCGCAGGTAAATAAGTCATAACATATATAGCCAGCGAACCCTTTGAAGGGGGAAGAGAACCTCGCCTGAATAGTAGGCGGAGCAGAATCGATAGGATGGTGGGGACAAACGTCCCAAGACGAAGGGTTCTGATTGCCTGCTCGTTCTGTCCAGCTGGTGAGAGTCAGCAGTTAAGCTTTTGCGAGTTTCGGGGCGCGCAGTGACAGTACCTATACGTTTTGCTGCACCTTGAGCCATTCTGATACGGGCGTTTGGTAGTTATAAAACCGGCTGAGGTCCAACTCAGAATTCCGAGCCAGCGCACAGCCCCCGATGATGACATGAATCTTACCGCATTGCAGGTTCAAACTGCGCATTCGCATCGGTTTCCTCGAATTTACTGTCCGTAAACCAAGGCGCGCAATGGATGACAAGCAAGAAAGCGTTCGTGTTGTCGAGTTGGCTCAGAAGACCCTTCAAGCCAACAAGGACCACTTGCATGCTTTAGAGGCATACGTGCAAAGACTCGAAGTCGAACTGGAAAGATTCGACAAACTACTTGTATGTCGGTCCCCCCCCCCCCCCCCCCCCCCCCCCCTCCTTCGTCAAGTACCGAAAACTCACCCAACCCCCCCCCACACCTCTCCGCGACACAC